>LPNX010234462.1:161437-285326 GCA_001517045.1 Pseudotsuga menziesii | reverse complement strand
TAAAAAAGTGACTAGCCAATATTGGCTAGACAAGCAGACGGATCAACTGATACACTGGAATCAGACTTTGAACAAGTTTGTCAACTGGCGGCTCCTCAGGAAGCCCAACTTATGGTACAAAAAGTTGGATAACAGACTATCTTATTTCTATGATTCCATCAAACATGTGGATGGAATGGCCTCACTGTTGAATCTCCACCAAGGACAACAGGCTTCTCTGCAAATCTGGAAGATAGAGAACATTCTTCAACAAGAAATCAGGGAATCTAGGCATCTTCAGTCGAATGGTGTCCATTCCCTTTGGTTTAAGACTTGACTTATCTACAAAGTACACTATGCCATCTATTGTTTCATTAAGTTCTTCAAAAATGTCTTTTCTAAATGTCATGTGTGATGTTGCACCAGTATCAAGCAGCCAAACATCTTTGTTAGATGAAAGTGAAGTCATTTCATTAATTCCAAGATTACAATGTGCAACGATACAATGACCAGAATCAGAAGAATTACTAGCATCTTGATTTTTATTATCATCTTTCTTCTGGTTGTGCTTGTCTTTGATGGAGTCCCACGAAGCCCAACACTGATCTGATGTGTGTCCAGTCTTTTCACAATGCTTGTACTGCAAATCTGATCTTTTGTTTGTGCCCCCTCTGCCTCTGAATTTTCTTCTTCCTCATCCTCTCTTGCTGCAATCTCCCTTGGAAGGGTCTTTGGACTGATTCTTTGTTTTCTGAACAAATTCAAGGGATTCTTCGACAGGCTCGCTTGATTTCTTTATCTTTCTAGACCATTTTGGATATGTTTCCTTGCCAGTGAGGACATCACCAACAATAGATGTTCTAGATTGCATCTTTTACAAATGTTAGTGTAATTTACAATAATGAACTTGATATGACATAGAGAAATAGAAAAACAATAACCTTGCAGGTCTACAGTCTCTGCCAAGGTGAATACAATGCAAGTTTACAGGCTTCTTCAATACAATTGTTTCACACAGACTTTATTCTTCAAGGAAGGTCTAAGTCTCTGCTACCTTTTACAATACAATCCTCACAAGATGTATAAGATTTAGGTCAGATGAACACACAACATGTATAAGAATTAGGTTAAACAATAGGGTTTTTGTATGCCAATGGTAACAATCTCAGCAAAATGTGTAACTTATTACCTTCACACAAGTGAGAATTCGTGATTCTTCAGCCTACAATTAACTTGCAGCAGTAGCATATCATGGCTTCAATCTACAACCAACAATCTTTTCATGTAGTGTGTGGTCGTAGCTTCAATCAGCAACAATGGTCTTCAAGTAGCATACAACAGTCTTCAACGCATATTAGTCTCCGCGTGAATGTATGAGATCAGAAACAGATAAATTTCATGCTATTTAATCAACAAATACATCAAATGCAGATGCTCGTAATATTTCTTCCTTATTTTACTAACTCTATTGCCTGCAATCAATTTCCTATCTGCACACAAACAGTAGCGATGACTCACAGTATGGGAATTCTCAGATTATATGCATGTCGATATTACTGCATTTTTAAACTGCCCAAACCGTCTTGGGGAAAGACCTAATATTTACAAATCCTTCATTGTCTCCTTCCGAAGCTTCCTGGAAACAATTGAAACAACGTCTACGCAAAGAAACAATATCCAAAAATGATTTAGTGCTATGATATATCAATCTCCAACAACGATTCTCCTTCACGCAATATATGTGTGATATCAATGCAATATATCACTCTCAATTCACGCAGTCACAATTCTATTGACAATCTCACAAGAATGGAGTCTTCACAATGTTTTCAAGCTTCACGTAGCTTGAGAAAAGGGACAAGCAGGTCGCAACTTGTGCTTGTGGCAGAAATTAGGTTTTGTGATAGCCGAATGGTCACAAAATATTTTATCAGCAATATTTTACCTCCACACTCTTGAATCTTCACAGTCACACGTTGGGTATCAACGCAGTCTTCACAAAGAAGATATCAACGCAGATATCAACGCAGTCTTCACACAAATTCTTGAGTCTCCAACGGTCTTCACGCTAGTCTTCACGCAGAGGGCGTTCACTCCAGTAGCAAGCATATCACGGCTTCAGGCATCAATAAATTGATCCTCCAACACAGCCTTCAACGCTGCCTCAACACAAATTTCAACGCAGCCTTCAACGTGATTGTCTTCTCACCGGTCTACACTTCAACGTAGGCAGCTTTCATTCAATCTCCAACATAGCTTCAGGCTCGGCCTCCATTCATACTCTTTCACGCAGCACCGACAACATATATACAGCAGCCAATATTACACGCAGCATCTAGAACTCCAATACTCAACATCTACAACAACAAACAGGCTATGGGAAAGAGTGTAGATGAGAGGTCCCGACTATATTACACGCAGGTAACTCTAGAATAGGAATCCTTCTCATTCATGCTCAGTGAACTCCGATGTCCTATATGACAACGGGAAAGTGGTCACAACTGCAGCAGAAATAATAGACCATAGGAGGAGACCTCAACATCCAAGTCTGTACATGGAGTGCGCACTCATAGAAAATACGATGGTAGGTAAGTGATAGCTACATAAGGTTTGAAATGAGACAGTAAAGTCAGACAAAAATGCCTTCACGCACTGGAATTAGTGTTTATGATACCACTGATAGGTATCACATAGAATTATTGGCGCCCACGTAGAATAATACACATACAAAACGCTGGTTGGGATTAGGGTTTCCTCTACAAAATCGAAGTACACAAAACTCAATCGTGAAGGGATTGTAATGCATACAATGCATGCACTGGCAGGAGGGAAGAGCAGAGGGCAGAATGAAACGAATTTTGCAGAACGAAGGTCTGGCAGGCAGAATGCCAGGACTGAAATGCAGCAGGCAGGAGTTATGGCAAATAGCCAAGCTCTGATACCACTGATAGGTAATAACTCCCGATTCGATATTATTCCAATGCCAATGCATATATTTATGCAAATGATATGACGGTTGTGTTTCACCTTCCGCCCAGCCTTTTCGGCTTCCTACTATTTAGTTTTATTTATTTATTTACAATAATCCCTATGGATTATATTCTAACACACAATATACATCGAAAGAAGCAAGGTGCATTGTAGAATGCATGTGGGGTATTATGTCAATATACTAGGTAGAAATATAAAGGGGTATAGAAAAGGTAAATGAAAAAATGGATACATGCAATATATAGTGAAAATAGGGGGTTTTTAAAATTGGGAAGACATATTGGGTGGGGGTTAAAAAAATGATTTTGGGAGGTATTTTTCAATATTTTTTGAAAATAGGGGTATTGTTTCACATGCCATGAACAAACGTGCTATGTCATGGTTTCACTAAGTTAAGACCCCGTGTGAAAGGTGCATTTCGAATATGCAGACTATATGGATAAAGAGGAGCAAGTATTCAGGAATGTCTACAAAATGGCAGTTGTGTTCAAGCAGTTTAAGGGAAAGGCATCTAGGGTCAAGGAAAGTAGCAGCAACAACCCAAAACCAATTGAAAGAAAAGAAGAAACTGCAAAGAAGGCCCAAGGAGAAAGTGCCCGTAGGCTCGCAGTAGGAGCAAAGAAATTGTTGGTAGAAGAAGCATAGAGGGATAAAGCAGAAGTTGTTAAACAAAAGAATGCAGAAGCTATTTGGATAAAATTTCAGAGTTACAAAAAGGTATTGCCGAAGAAGCTGCAAATCCTGAGCTAGGAATACAAGATACAGAAGATCCCATAGAGGGGAAAAATCAGTAAAATGAAGAAGTTGTAGCTGGTGGAGGTTAGGAGCAAAGCCTTGTTCAGTATAATACAGAGAACCCTCCATGCACATCTAGCAGCATCCTTACTAGGGGTCATGTCCCCATAGCTGAAATGGGGCTGATACCATTTACCCCATCTAAACAATATGATGTTGCATGCGTGGAGGATATTCGTTTTGATCCTAAAACGAAATCCATTACATGGAGGATAGAGAAAACCTTGAAGGTAGGGACCCAACCACCAGTGACCACAGTGACAGAGAGGACGATCATGAGTAATGTAGAAGCACACCCAAAGTAAGAGGCTTATATGGGAATTGTGACTACATATTCCAATGCTCACAATGTCGATAGGCTTACAGAAACCATTGAGCAGTAAAAGGGGATTATGGAAGAAATGAAGGAATTTTTAAGGAAATAAGAAAAGGTAGACAAAGAATACAAAAGAAAATATGAAGCTACCTTATCAGATTTTGAGAGGCTTCAATAGGGACACCAAATTTTAGAAGAAGAACAGGATAGTTTGAAATCATCCAATGAAGAGTTAAGAAAGGAGAAATAAAATTTGGAAAACAAGGTTGCAGAATTGGAACTGCAGAAGACTACTGCTGAGCAAAAAGAAAAACAGTATGAAACCCAGGTAGCAGCATTGGAGACTTAAAATGATTCAGTAGAGGTTTTTTCAAAGGTGAAAAATGAGTAGAGAACAGATATAGAGCCATTGAAAAATCATGCCCTCACACTCAGATACAAAATTTACCAGATGCAGCTTCAGATAGCAGATGAGATGTTGAAGATCCGACAAGTGGAAGCTAGGTTGGAAGAGATTTCAGGTATAGCTTCCCATTTTAAAGACAAGACCCATTATGTCCTAGAAATCCTTCAAGGGCGTTTGAGTTGGTTGGAAACAACCAAGGAACCTTCGGCAAATGCACCAATCAAATACTCCGAGAGAGTGAAACTGGAATATGAGCTGATAGAATTTGGGAATAAAGCTACCAAAGAACTGATAAGGGAAACCCAAAGAACTAAAGGCGGTTGCACAGAGTTCTATAGAAAGGTGCTTACAACTTACAACTGCTGCCAAACATCTGCCAAGAATAGGTTAGATCAATTACCGGAGCATGAAGACTACTTGAAACAATTGCAAGCCAGATGGCAGGAGGATGAACTGGGCATTCAGCTGATCAAAAGTTTAGATGAGAGAGTGCTTAAGAATGTAACAACCCAGGTAGTAGTAAGCAACCATCTATTGGAAGATCAACTTTGATTGATTCCAGCCAGCATGGCTAATATAAAATCTCAAGTGGCCAAGCATGAGGTCACCATTAGATTTATAGAGCCATCAGAGTTTGAGGAAATAGTGATAGATGCCAATACATGGAAGTAGTTCATTAATGAGGTGGCTAAGCCCACTTAGAATGTTTGTTTTATTGACACATATTTTGTAATAGTTATATTTTTCCTAAATTAGTGAACTCACTAGGAGACAAAGTCATTTTTGTCGCTGATTTGTAAAGGAAGCCCAAAGGGCAGGAAGACCAAAAGACATTTCAAATTGTATAAGTATAGATCAAGTCGATAAGGGGAGGGGCTTTTCCATGCTATCTTTTTGTGAATTTTATTGTAAGAAGAACTATTTCCTTTTATAATAAAGAAAGATATTTTTTGCAGCTAGAGAAGGGGTTGTGAAGTTTCAAACGCATGTTGTAGATTGGTTGAATGCTGAATTATTTTTGTTTTAGCTTATCCTACAAACTATGAGATCGTTCTGACTTATGAATTACTTCCATGTTATTAATGATTTTTTGTTATTTTATGAAACTTATGTAGTATATTGAGTGATGAATGTTTTAACAAACAATGAGTTATATCTTTGTTTATATTTCTATGTGTATTCATGTATTTTGAATTATGAACAACTATCTGTAATATTATTTATGCATGTTTTACAGTACATTACTCATCATTAAATATAATCTTGCTCCCTAGGGATAGGTTAGATAGAATTAGTTAGCTTAGCATAGTTGTTATATTTTTATGATTTAGAAGCAAATGGGGTAATAAGATGAGAGGTAAGAACCTGCGCATCACATTGTGAACTCTTTGATGTCTCTATCGATTGCACTTAGATCAGACACTTCCATATCATACATAAAATAACACCAAAAACACACTTAGACAGTGGACTAACCCGCAACCGGTAAAGCAAGCTTAAACCATTACTTGACCTACAGTAGTCAGACTGTAAACCAGAAGGATTCCCCATATCAAAAAATAACAACCTAATTGGGAACGTTTATTAGGGAGAATCCCTACTATTGTTACCTGGGATTTTCTAGGCCTCAACAGATTCATAGAAGATTTCCACTTTTGATCACCAAATCTCTGCATGAGATCATTCTGGGTTTGAGAGTCATAATACATGCTTCTGGAGGCTTTCTGCTTTCATTCCATCCATATACCAATGGGATCACTTGTCCTTGTAGATCATGAAATTCCCTACACATCAAATCCTACCAAATGGTTAGTAATATTTCATAATCAATTTATTAAAAATAATGTAGGAAACCTTTTAGTCAATGCTTCGACATAACACACGTAAGGCCATTGTTTGAATGCTTATGGTCTCCATTATAGCATACCATTAAGAGTGTGTACTACTCCAGTATATTATAAAGGATTTGTCATCCTAGATGGGTTGTGCAGCATGACATGATATTTAACAACCTAAATTTAGAAATGTATATCTGTGTAAAACATATTAAAAAACAACCAGATCTAATCTACTAGAGCATGTAAAATCAAATACTTATATTTTGTAGTTTTATGGGTGGGATCCCAATGTCATATAGTCCACTGATATTCATATGCTTGCTTGACGATCATCACAGCATGGATATTCACATCATTTCTTAGAAGAAGAACTACGAATGATCATCTTTCCATGCCTCCTTGTGAGGAGGGTCTTATTCTACATGAGAAGTTGAATCTTCATGCTTCCTTTTGATTGAACTTCAACAGCTACTGACATAATGACTGTATTTCTTACACCTGTAGCACTGTATATGAGATAAGTCCTTCTTCTCTTGTTTCTTCTGATATGGGGAGGAATTGATCTCTTATCTTGATGCTTGTGATTGAAGGACTTCATTCCCCCTCCCTTGACTTTATTGGCATTAGATATGAACTCTTGATTCTCCTCAAGTTGGGAACCATGAATTCTTTGGCATGATGTGATTCTTGTTTCTTCTTGAGTGCATTCTTCCCATAGCTTATCAAATTTGGGAAACTTGGTCCGACCACTTATATTTTGGATGAAAGACTCCCAATATGTTGGGAGGCCATTTAAGGTGGTCATAACGATATCCTTTTCTTCAAGATTGTCTCCACTGGACTTTAGTTTGTCTCAAAGTTTAGTGATCCTCATGAAATATGAGGCAATATTCTTTGACTTCATCATCTTCATATTCGACAGTTGATTCCTCAATGTGAGAGTCACATTGATGCTACTGTGTTCAAATAACTTCTTTAGGGTTTTGAATACCCTCCTCGCTGTTGTCTTTTTTGAGATCTGAGGAACCAAGTGATCTTTAACCACGTCCACTAAAATGCTCCTTGCTTTGGCATCATCCTTTCTCCAACGAGGTTTGTCTTCTTCCACTTCTGGTTCTGGAACATTTTCCTTTACAAATTGTAATAGGTCATTTTATTCTAGTACAACAAGAACCATAGACTTCCAAGGGATGAATTTGGGATTCCCTTTCAAAAGATCTTCAACCTTCATGCTGATCATCTTGACTACAGATCTCGATCTAAGACCCCAGTAGAGGCTAGGTGAAAAATGAAAGTTGGAGATTTGGAAAACTAATTCAATAGATAAATGCACCCTAGAGAGGTGAGTTGAGTAGAGGTATATTTGAGACAAAACTATGGAGAAAGTAGGTCAAAACTGGAAACCCTAATTTCTGATGTAGCTGCAGAATTAGGTCAAAATTGAAAATTCTCAGAATTGAATTATGTCCTCACCAAAAGATGCACCCTCCTTAGAGAGAAATTCCCAAGGCTCTTTTTCTACCAAAAGGTTGAGTGAATACCTTGAAATATGTAACCCTAGTTTTGACAGGTTTTCGACAAAGTTCCGGCAATGGTTTCTTCTAGCACTGCTCTGATACCATGTAAAATTTTCTTAAGCTTATAGAAGTATATATTAATTGAATTTATCAATAGGATCACTAGAATATAGACAAAGCACAAAACAATAACACGAGTATTTTTATCCTTGGAAACCCAATTGGGAGAAAACCCAACAACCTTCGCCTCAAGATGATAATTCTGAGAACAATGTACAATAAAGAAAGAGAAAATATGGAAATTCCTTCCAAAGATAGAAACCCTGAAAATATTCTTCTTCTGTAGTATATGCAAACTTCTCTCTCTCCCAGAAAACTACAAACTTCACTTGTGTTGTTGTGTAAAAAATAATGAGGAGGGGAGCCTCCTATTTATGTTGTTTTCCCATCCAGAATTTAACTGGGGCCGACTTCACTTGGGGGAGAAATATAATTGTATATTTCATAATGGATATTTTATTTTTTTATTGCCGTCTTTTCACCCCAAGCCTTACATTGTTATTTCTAGGGTTTGTATGAATGATTACAACAAGTTCAACTCTCGAAGGACGACAATAAGAATAGCTTATAAAGTTGCACAAACTCCAACATGAATCCTCTTCTTAATGTCATTGAACCATTCCGTTTCTATAAAAAGTTTCATTATGTAAGCAATAGATATTCTTTGATCATGGGTACCCTAGTTAGATCATGTTTTTCCATGTGGATCCCATGTTGAGTGTCGTCCTTAGGTCTAGGAGTCCCTTGTATCCCTGCCATGCCTTCAACCAAAAACCTCTTGTTCTTTTTTATCTCTTATGTTGGCCATCTCCCATAGGGAACCCCATTTTTTTATCAAGTTGTAAATGAGTAGAATGCATCTGCTTGCCTTATTTAGCTTAATGTTAGTTCCCTACTTCACTTTTATAAGCCATATATCTTGATCTTGTCTAAATTCTAGCCAAGCAAAGAATCTTATTTATCCTTTCTATCTTGATTATCCCATACTCGAGAGGAAACATTCCCTCGAGTGTACTTATCGTGGCATGTGCTACCTTGCATTCAGCATAGGTATGCTCCACTGCTTGGAACTAGTTTTCTTTCTTGTGACAATCGTTTCCTCTTTATTATACTATAAGCATATTTTATTATTTTTCAAGCTTTCTAATATGAAAAAGACGAAAAAAATAAAAAAAAACTTAAAAATATGGATGGGAAATGATATTGTCTTATATTGGGAGTTGTTTTGTCACATTCAAACAGAGCACCATTCATGAGTCATTTCATCATTGGTTGGGTTTATAACATGTCCTTAGGAGTTGTACTTGTTATTTAGAGCTTTTGTACTTGTTATTTAGAGCTTCCTCCATCGATTGGTTAATCTTCCAATCACTATGGAGCCTCTATCGATGCCTCTTGTGTCACGGAGTTGTCTCAATTTTCACATTGATTCTATGATGCCTAAGTGTTTCCATCTTCCTCATTCTCTTGTTCTAAGGAAGTATTTAGCCTGATTCATCCATTCCTTAGTTATGTTGACTCTGCATGTCGGTCATTCCTGATACATCATAGAGTTGTAGTCGTAACTGGAATTGTGGGCCTACTTTCATTATTGGTAGGTGACCCTGAACTCAATAGATAACTTCTCATCATTCGTTTTTGTCTAAGTGGTTTCCCTTGTGTTCGACTACAAGAAACATATTCACACATATGGATTTGTGTTGTGCTTTGGATTCCATTAGACCCTATTGTTGGTTTCCTCTCCTCTGTCAGTAGTTTTCATCATTCGTTGCTATTCAAAGGGTCTCTTCTGCATTCTACTTGCATCTAGTATGTGTGAGACATGCACATTGTTACTTGTTCATGTACATTTTGTTTGTCTGAGTTCTTCCAAATTATCCAGCCTTGTTGAGTACCTCGTGTTGGTTGATGTGATATGCCCCAATTCCCTCCTTCCAGCAGATTCCATTACATCGACATATGATCATTTATTCTGGAATTGGGATATAGAGTCGATTGAGTACCTTGAGACTTGCAGCCGTTAGTGGCAGGTTCTCTTGCCATCGAAATATTTGGTAATACATCAATGTCTCTTGGTTGATATATTTTTTCAACTGTTCGACCTAAACATATCTATTCACACCTTTTGAATGCACTCAATACCTTAACACCAATCATTATCAATGGGATATCTCATGTTTGTTAATGATATACATTAATGACTGGTAATTAGATGATGTTTCATCATCTTCGACCTCAACAACTTTATTCACGTGATGGGACATGTACCATCGACAATTTGTATAGAAGACCTCAAAGTATGGTAGCATTTCATATATGCCACTTCCTTGACTATGATAGTACTTGTGGGATTCCAATTATCATACCAAAGTAGTGTACCTTACTATATGCCATATCTCTTCATTCACTATGGAGACCATACTCTACTGTGTATTGTATCTGGTTATGACCACTTGTGACATCTGTCTATTATGCCTATTCATGGCCATTGTATCGATATGTATCTTGGAGTGCTATATATACTCCAGATCTGTATTCATATGTAGAGAGTTGTCATTGTATTATACTAATGAGTGGCTAGTTCTTCCACGTGGTTCTTCACTACCCCACTCTTGGGAACATTATAATGTATTATGACCATTGTGTACCCATCTTACCTCACACATTAGGGGAGATATGTTATAGCATGACTTGAGATACCTTATACTTTATCCCTGATGCTCCAATAAAACCCTATAAAAAACACTTTGAAGACATATGCAGGTCACCGGTTTATAGCTCGTGTATACATATTTTGCACCACTGTCACCGACGAATAGTGGGTTTTGTCCTCAAAAACAAAAAATATTTGGAATTTTCCCCATCGAGTAATGAATTGCTCGATCCTTGTCCCTCCATATGTTGGGAAACGCTCTATTTCGACCCTCCATCTCCCATTGGAGGGCTATATATAGAGTCATTGTGAATCATTAGAGGAGAAACTTGGAGAGTAAAGAGACTATAGCAAAATTTGGCCTCATTACTATGTGCTTGAGTCTACATCTCTTTGCCCTTTGAGAAATCCATTGTGTTCATTTCCGAAGCTTTCCATTGCCTTTGTGAGCTTGCCTTATTGTGGAGGATTGAAGTGGTAGAGGCCCAGGCGGAGGGACTCGGTTTCTCGGTTCCTCTGAGGTGCCAACAGAGGTTGTCACATTGTATCTTTGTTTTAATTTAATAGAAATATCCATTTTTGGTTCAATTTCATGTGAAATTATGAATATTTATACATGTTTAATGGAATATGCTATATTGAATTCTAACATTTAATATATTATGCTTGTATATCTCTTTGTTGTTGAGGACAAATTGTAGAAATAAGTTTTTGATTGATCACTCAATGGTACTCATCTTAGAACATCTAAATATACCTTAGTAATTAATTTTTTTATTTATCTAGCATACTTGAGAATGGATTTGATTTCTCTATCCCATGCCATAGAAAGTTTTTCTTCGTAATATTTTCTCATTTGTTTTCGTATTTTCGTGGTGTACACTAGAATATTCACTCCGTTCAGTAGTTCCCAGCACAATGGCTATACCCTTGCTCATTTCTTCTCTCCTTAGCGCCCTTGAACAGATTCGAAAGGCCCTTTTTCCGGTTGAAAGACTAGAACTATGCTCGATGACCACCACCGTTACTATCAAATTAAACTTCATTCTTTTCTGAGAACAGTTGGTCGTGAGTGTTTTGGAATTGGTTATTTTTCTTTAAACGAATGTGTGGTCAAATGCTTCAGTGGAAACTGTGGAAGAATGTTCATGAATGATGATAACGTCGGACGTTCGTGGGGATTGAATCCATTCGTTTCTTACAGCATTAATGTTGGGTTGTGCCTCATTCCATAACCACTATTCTTGATTCAATGCCCAGCTTAAATAATTTTTTATATCATGAGAATTTGTAAACTTCAGTGGTTTTAAGTAACAAACTTGCCACTAGAAACTCGAGTACTTGAATATCGATTCGTTGAACACCTTCTCATGCGACACATCCACCATTTTGTCATAACCTAATGAACGAAGGAATGACACAATATTGATCCTAACCAAATGGAACAATATTGATCTGAATTATGATGAAAGCAATGTCTATTTATTATGAAATCAATGACATATGGACTAAAATCATTGATTTATGGTTTACTTTACAAGTTTGGATTTAAGAGACTATGCATAGTGTTTTAAGCCATGTTCAAAGGTTTACATGTCAATTTTTTTTTTAAATGAATAGAATGTGTATTATTTCAAAGATGACAATATTGATATGAATTATGATGAAAGCAATGTCTATTTATTATGAAATCAATGACATATGGACTAAAATTATTGATTTATAGTTTACTTTAAAAGTTTGGATTTAAGAGAATATACATAGTGCTTTAAGCCATGTTCAAAGGTTTACATGTCAATCTTTTTTTAATGAATAGAATGTGTGTACTATTTCAAAGGTGATTGGTGTAAGATGAATGTATTCATTAATTATGGATAATAAGAGATTTATTGTTTGATCCATGGTTTTGGGCTTATTCATATGGGAAGGGTCATAAACTATTGTATAATTTTTCCATGTAGATTGTTTTCCTTATCATTTGAAATATTTATAATACAAGTTTTAAAATTGAGATCGGGCTTATTCGTATGGGAAGGGTTATAAACTATTATATAATTTCTCCATGTAAATTGTTTTCCTTATCATTTGAAATATTAATAATACAAGTATTAAAATTGAGATCAATTACTGTAATTATTAATAGTAAGTCATGGTTTATTTTCCAAATAATGAATACATTATGGAATATTTTAGTTCATGGATGAAAATACATGTATATCTTGTTTATATTGTGAACAAGTTAATGATTTAACAAATATGGCATAATAAGAACATTTGATTTTAGACCATGTTTTGGATCGTGGATATAAAATCATGACCTTACTAAAGAACTTGGGGTTCAAGGATAAGGTGCAACAAGGTTTTTTTTATGTTTAAATATATGATTTGGAGTTAAATATTGTTCAAACTACAAAGTTTATATCATAAGAAAAATGGACCTAAAGGAATGCACATTGCAGATTGTATATCATAAGAAGAGGGGACCTAAGAGATGGGGTAGTGTCAATGTTCCTTCATCTGTCATTAAAGTACTTTGCAAACTCTATATCATAATAAGAGGGGACCTAAGAGATGGGGGAGTGTCAATGTTCCTTCATGTGCCATTAAAGTACTTTGCAAACTCTATATCATAATAAGAGGGGACTTAAGAGATGGGTCAGTGTCAATTTTCCTTCATGTATCATTAAAGGGCTTTCATGTGGCTCCTATCCTATTTAATGACATTTGTATTACACTTCACCCATAACTTGGTTAGGTATAAATAAGGTGTTATAACCTTTGTATACCTATGGAATATAATACACTGTTAGGGGAGTATGTTTGGATCTCGTGATGTGGAACAACTTGACCTTATTCAACATATCGATATTCCATAGGATCAGGCTCAAGAAAAGCACAACCCTACAGCTGCCACCCCTTTTAATTCGGAAGGATATGGGGTGGATTCTGATTCATTTATGTGTGCACAGGTCATGAAATCATTTATATAATCTCTATAAGTGAAACCATACTTTTAACCATTCCTTCTACATGACCCCATAGCTTTAAGAAAATCCCTCAAAGATAAAACCTGTCCTAGTAAAAGAAAACTATTCATTCCTCACCACTAAAACATACCCTTTTAAACATTTTAATATAAATATAAATTACAATTATATTTTTTATTTTAAAATTTAATATTGTTTATTTTAATAAAAGAACACTACCTTCACTTTATAACTTCAAAGCCACTTACTTAGTTTTATAATTACATTGATTTTAGAATAAGTCATGTACTCTATAATCATTTGAAATCCACTCACCTCATATTTAATCTTCTACATGTGTTCTATAAAAATAAAAACATTATAATCACATATAAAGTTTTTTAAAATATTGTTTAAAGAAAATATTTAAACAATACTTAAAAAAACATAATTGAATAATTTCTAAACATGAATAAACTCGATAAATAAAATATTAAAAAAAGATTTTTTTAAATAAATTTATTATTAATTTAATTATCATTAAATGTTAATATACAAATAATAATAATTAAAAAAATAAATAAATTGTAAAATTAATTATTTATAATATTTTGTATACAACTCTATATTAATAACAAGAGCCACGACATGGCAATGTCCCCGACATTGATAACATGTATTGCGATAAGAAGAAATCTAGGAAAATGAAAACCCAGATGAAAAGCATGCATGCAAAAAAGAATAGGTATTATGATTTGAAAACCTAAGCAAGTTGATTAAGGTGGTGCTCTTTGGATTCCTTTGCCACCATAAAAAGTAAATGTCATTCATTTGTCATGTGATCCATTAAATTTATTCTCGACCAATTATGGGTTTATACCAATGTCATGATAAACTCAAAGCAAGTTAGCCTACAAATAGTTGAAAATGACTAGGCTACTTTGGTTCTTGCATGATGTGGTTATTGATAAGTGACATGTCAAATGGATGTGTCAAAATTATACATTATTTTGTTTACACCATGATTTTAGGATCAATCAAGCCTTGGGATGCACAATATGGATGCTTAGCTTTAACTGTTGAATGACCTTTTTTCATGGAAACCCTCATGCATTGTAGTGCCCCCAGGTAACGTAGTAGCAGATACAATTTCATCTAAGAGAAGCTCAATATTATAAAATTTCATCTATCTTCTTGGAACCGAAAAACCTTGGATAAAATTTATGAGAAAGTGAAAAGCTTAAGCATGGAGGCAATAAAATTTTCTCTATCTTATTGGAACCAAAACACCTCCATGAAGATAGAGAAATTAATCTATATACCATTATTGGACAACTTTCAAATACCCCTGAAGTAGATAAACCACTACAATATTATTCTTTCCTGAAAGTTCCTCGTAATATCAGGTTTAATTAAAATGACGTAACAAATAAGATTATTAACAATGCACTCTAATATGTGCATTGGTAATACTCATTGTGTGGGATCAACTACATGGAGAGTACACTGTATAAGAACGAGGCAATCCTCTACTCCGGAGGTCATATCTCGCGTTATCTCCTCACCCATCCTAGAAAATTTAACATCCTATAAAGTCATCATGAAATATATGGAATATTAGATGAAAAATTTACTTTAAACTCGGTTTCTTCAGACGTCATTTTAAAATCATTCAAACTGAATATGAACTCCCCATCAAATTCTGTTACAGAAGAACCATAACACTACTGAATACAAAGACTTACATAACAAGGGGAAATATACTGAAATAAATGAGAACGATGTATTGTTTGTCAGTAGCAAGGTTCTTTTTCTCTAATTTCGCGGAGCATTTCATTGATGACGTTGAAGGTTCTTTTTCTCTAATTTTGTGGAGCATTTCATTGATGATGTTGAGGTTATTTTTATCTAATTTTGCGGAGCATTTCATTGATGAGGTTGAATATTACTTTACGATGAAATAATTCATTTAACTGAATGATATTTATGACTCTACAGTAGTAACTAAAGGAAGGAAATTTATTTTACCTTCTGATTGGAGGGATTTCCTTTGAGATAAGGTGAGTTCAATACCTGCAAAACATAGCACATGTTTAAAAAAATTCTTATAAAGCTTGGTATATTTAGAGTTTCAGAAGAACAAACCCTTAATCTCATCAAATCCGCTAGGAAATTTTGAGTGTTTAGCGATTTATCTTCTATCCTACAAACTCAACAATTTTTTCACATTATTACTTCGACATATAAACAATATGGATCTATTACACTCTCTACATGTGGGATATATCTCACAAATATAAACACAACAATGTCAAGGGTTAAGCAAAAATAGCACAGAGTGCCAATTTAGGATTCAAAATCATTGAAAGGAGACTACCCGAGGGACGAGTGTCAAAAAAATAAAAGATAAGAACTCACACTTAAAATATGGAAGTTCCAACAACGTCCTCCATACACAAATAATCAAATGTGCTGCAAGATTTTCTAGAAATGATGGTCTGGGAGGTCATTTTACGATGTATATTTTGAGCAAATGGACACGAATTAAAATATAAAACATGGTTTTTTTAGGAATGGTATCAATTAGGCGTAATGTGAGAGGTTTTCCAAAATAATCATTTTTTTTTTGGAATGGACTCAATTAGGCGGAATGTGAGAGGTTTCCCAAAATAATCAATTGTTTGGCATTGTATGTGGATCTTTGGAATCATTCTTTACAGAATTTTAGTTTTTTTTTTAAGAAAGAGCATGGCAAGTGACAAAGAATATGTTGGGTGGCTCCAGATTTAAAAAGAAAGATCATCATTTGACTGAATTCATTTCCATTTTTTTTTAATTAATTCAAACTATGAAAGGATAAGAGTATCCAGGATAAATGGCAGAGTATCTGGCAACTTCCCACTTCCAATAGCATCGATCCATTGAAGACTTCTGAAAAATGCTCTACGAAATTCTAACAATTTTGTTGTTTTGGGAATTAAATTGGTATAGATACAACAAATCTTAACCAAATGAACATATGTTAGCTCAATATTTTGGTACAAATCAACAAATACATTCATATCAGATCGACTCATGGATCAAATAGACATTTTTACTGAATTAGTTTTATATTATTAAAATGTTAGTTATGAAATATCATCCGATCCATGGTTTTAGAATATAGAGTCGAGTTTACCTTCGGTGGTCCAAAAAACCCGTTCTAGAGTCCAAGAGCTTGGCCATTGATCTGATAGATCCATTGCACCAGTCTGCATATTTTCGCCCACTGAAAAATAAAAATAGCTCCTCCTGAAGAACACTAAGCTTTGACGTCTGTCTAACTGAACGATTCGAGTGCCGAAGCAACAACGTGTGGGGAAGGTAGGGAAGTGCCGCTCCTTTCCTTAGCAGCACTTGAGACTTCTTGTACAACTCAAAAAACCACTTATAGTTAATGTTCAGCTCTTCTCAACAATGTACAACTGTTCAAAACAAAGTACAGATTTACTGACAGAGCTCAAACTAACAACCCCAGCATGTACAAGATTGTTGCAACATGGCTGCTACTCCTATCGACACTTCCAAGATTGTGTTACAGCTAGTTGTTACAACCAACAACATTCTATATGCTTGTTTCAGCTACCTGTGAATGCTGACGTCACCTAAAGCATGTGCACAACTCACACATAGCTGACCTTTTAACAAGTTTTAGATGACCTCTGTGTCCATAAAATTATCACAAACATTCTACTGAATAAATAAACATCATTCACACAAATGAACTCCGCATGCTACAGAAAACTCACATCAAGAAATAAAATTGAGTTTTCTAACTCGAGAACAGCGTAAACACAAAAATAACACAGTAAATTTCAGAGTTCAACTCTGTATATTAATCTACATCTCTGTCTGTCCAAACATGATTACAAGCTAGGTATTTATAGAATATTTAGCTAAGTCGGTCATTAACTGCTACTTGACCCTTCACAATAGAAAAACGCACTTCTTTGCAAATGCTCTGTTACAGTTACAGTCTGACAGAATTGAAATCTGCGCTACCTCTTGAGAAAATTAGATGCGTCTGCTTGCACATTAAGATGGCTTTTCATGCTTTATTAATTTGATGTCTATAAGAATTTAATTAATTTTTTTCCCTTTCATGAGCTGCAACAGGAATAGTGAAAGATCCTTCAACAATCTGATCAGCTAGAATAGGTGAGTGAATGACTCTTCAAAAATTTGCTTTTCAAAAACAATGTAATGCTCTGCATGATAATTATTTCATGAACTGTGATAGAGGCTGCAATTGCTTCTTCAGAAATTGATATGGCTTGCTATCCCTTTGAAACTTTGACAGCATGGAAAAAAACAAAATGGTGTGGCAGTGTGGTGATGCTGTAACTCTTCAGGAGTGCGGTGGCCACAAATCTGGGTGGTGATTGACATTTCAGAAATCTGGCTTTTAGCGATCTGAATAGCGTTGCCTTTTCAGCGTTTCAGCGGGTACTTGATTTGGGCGGTGGAGTAATTAACTACTTCCAACATTCTCTCCCTTAATTACTACACCCAAATACATCAAACACAAACAACTACAGTTTTTATAAAACAACATTTCAACTACAATGCCTGTTGGTCTAAGTCTCAACAAGGCTTACATCAGTATCAAAACAACTTCAAAAATTTGTTCACATTCTTTGTTGGAACATACGTGGGAATCATTTCTGTTTCTTTTGACTCCAAACTTTGAAATATGCAAACTTCATTTTATGTTTTATTTTCTTCTTTACCTTGATCTTCTTCAACTCTTGCTTCATTTGTGGCTTTAGCCATTTCTTCATCTTGACTTTGTATCTTAACAATCTGAACTCCTTTTGTTAAGCAACTCCACAATACTTGTTCTCCTCAAAATATAATATTCCAGCATCAAGACCATTGCATTCACTCTTCTTGGCCTTTGCAAACCAATCATTTATCATAATTTCAATTACATCATTCTTAGCTTCGGCTTCATCATTACTTGGCTTAGAGTGCCAAACTTTATACCAAATATACTTTCGATTCTTCATCTTCACTTTTTTATTTACCATCAATCCATTATGATCAACTTCAATTGCAAAACATTCTTGAATTTTCCTATCACCATTTAAAATTTCAGTGTCCTTATCCCAAGGACTTCAATCCAAATCTTTTCTTCTGAATACTGCAACATGGGCATACAAAGATCCCACAAGCTATCTTCATTGTGTAGACACATTAAATGCCCAATTTCTTCTACACTCCATGACATGAAGATCTTTTCAACTGATTCTTCAACCAATTCATCTTTGATGCAATTTTCTTCTTTCATATCAAACTCATCATTTCCAATATCATTTTCAATGGATTCTTCTTCATCTTCCATTGGTTTCACACTTGCACATTCAAACATTTTGTCAACATTATACAAATTATCATACTGTGAACCATATTTATTATTTTCATTTTGTTCTTTTCTGAGAGCTGTCATGATTATCTCTTCCTTCAAATCTTCCTCTATTGCTGCAACAAGGTAATCAACTTTCTTCATTTCTGAATTCACAACAAGACTTTCATCTTTATCATCATATCCTGGATTTTCAACCCATTCTTCCAAAAATTTCAATTATTCATCAAGAACATCATTCATCATTTCAGTTCCTCTGTCTACAATAGAACAGACAACACTTTGAGTGTTATCATTATGCAACTCTATCACTATCACTACTTCTGCAATCACCAAATCATCAACATTTTCAACATCTTTATAAATTCCTTTTTCTTGTGCTTTATCTATTTCATTTGCTACAACTTCTGTGCAATCTTCAACAATCTTATCAAATTCTTCAACAAAATTAAAATCATCAATATTTTCAAAAAATTCATAAACAAGTTTAGGCACTTCAACACAGTGCACTTTATCATTTTTACCTTTTCGTGTTACTCCACATACTGCTGATATGGCAGTCTTCACCCTATCATTATGATCATCATTGACCATTTCTTCTCCATGGAAAATTTCACAGATACTGGATCCCTCATTTGCACCTTCTTCATCATTGTCATCAGCAACATACATGATTGGGATATTGAAAGAACAAACTACTACAGTGGCAGTTGCTTCAATTTCAATATTTGACTTATACCCCAAGACTTCATCATTTTCTTTCTTTGTACCTACACAATCACTATCAAACAATTTATTAGCAAAAAACTTTCTCTTTTCTCTGTCCTAATCTGCACCATTCAATATCTTTGCACATTTTTGTTCAAAAATATCAACAACACTTTTTCTATCATTAGATACACCATTTTCATGAGTGTATTTTTCACATGAAGCATTATCAACTTCCTTATGAGCACCAAATAGATCAGTGAAATACTCTTCATTTTCTGCAACATAAGTACTGTAGTTTATTTCAAGCCCATCTTTGTCTTTGACTTCTACAACATTTCCAGTGCTGTCTGCACAGTCATCACATTCAATACATGTTTTAAATATCTTCATCGACATGTCCTTCAAGGAATTTTCTTGCACAAATACTTCTTTGTTCTCTTTACACTTGAGAAATTTATCATCTTCATCAACATTCTACACATTAACCATTCCATCATGTACTTCGGCGACATCTAAATTTGAAGCTACATCAACATCTTTATCAATAGAAATTTCAACTTGTTCAAATTTTTTTTCTGTTATACCACATACAAAAACCTCATTTTCACCTTTAGTTTCAACATCATTTTCATCATTTGATATATCAACACAATTGCAAGATTTACAAATAATTTGACTATCTTCTGCTGCTTCTACAAATTTGTCTACTGAAATGTTAAGAGGCTGTGACTCAGCCATATAACTCCCCCTTACATCAAAATTTCTCTTCAAACTTTCCCAGGCTTCTCTAGATGTATTTGCTTCAGCAATTACATAAAATATATTATCATCCAGAGCTTGCTAGATGTAGTACAAGGCAAGTGCATCCTTTGCCTCATCCTGGAGTTTCATAACTCCATCCTCAACAAAATTCCATAAACCTCTAACATGAAATAAATTTTTTATACTAACTGACCAACATTCATAAATTGTACTTGAGAAATATGGTGGTGGATAATAGATGCTGCTCCATGTATCCACTAGCTTTTCTTAAACATCATCTGCTTCAGCAGGTTCCTCGGTGGCTTCTCCTATTATTTCTACAATTGAAAAACCAGCTTCTGTTGTATCAGCAATATTATTCATCATCTCTTTAATCCTACTTCTTTTCCCCATGTCTCTGTTTTCAAGCAAATACTTGCACATAATTTAAATTTCTTTTAGATACATCCTCCTAATCCTCTTTCACGCAAAATGGCTTTGATTCAAACCAAGCAAACTTCCAAAACATTGGAATTCAAACTGCTCTACCACTAAACTATATGGGAGCTCTCAACCAAGAAGGATATCTTCCTTTCAATTTATCAACCTCTATCTGAGAGAACACTCATAGAGTTAACTTCATCCACAGACTCTAACAATTTCATCTCTTTACACAAGCCATGACCAAGCTTGCACAATTTATCCAACATACAGATGAGACAAGAGACACTTGTTTCATCCTTCAGCTACCAAATGATGACTCAACCTTTATTTGAGGGAGAACAAGAGCTCTTACCAATGCATAGCTGAACATACAAACCAAACTTACTTTTGCTCTTTCTTCATAGCAGGAAATGGGCACTGGAGTAATACTCAACAACAAAATTTCCAAACCAAATACTAAAAGTTCATCATACATTCATACGGCTTATTCACGAAGTGAGCATAGGACCAACAAACAGAAATCATAAACACTCAACTCAGATACCACTCTAGGGAAGGCAGGGGAGTGCCGCTCCTTTCCTTACCAGCACTTGAGACTTCATGAACAGCTAAAAAACCACTTACAGTCAATGTTCAGCTCTTGTCAACAATGTACAACTGTTCAGAGCAATGTACAGATTTACTAACAAAGCTCAAACTAACAACCCCATCACGTACAAGATTGTTGCAGCATGGATGCTACTGCTACTGGCACTTCCAAGATTGTGTTGCAGCTAGCTGTTACAGCCAACAACACTTTATACGCTTGTTTCAGCTAGCTGTGAATGCTGACGTCAGCTACAGCACGCACACAGCTCACACACAACTGACTTTTTAAAAAGTTTCAAATGACCCCTGCGTCCATAAAATTCTCACAAACATTATACTGAATAAATAAACATCATTCACACAAATGAACTCTGACTGCTACAACAAACTCGCATCAAGAAATAAAACTGAGTTTTATAACTCAAGAACAGAGTGTTGCTCCTGCAACTTTTTCTCCCCGATTTTATTTTTTACTTAAACTCTGGGCCCCTCCTCATCAATTTTTTGGTTGGTGATTGTTAAAAGCTTGATCCTCTCTGGTATCTTTTTTCGTTGCACTTTGAAAATAGATTTCCGCAGGTTTATATGTGCCTCGTTCATTTTGGTCTGAGTCATGAGTGTCTGTTTTACTGACCGAAGAGAAGGAAAAAACTTTGTTCTTTTGAGTTGCCTTTCTATGAAGGAGCGAACCTAGCTGTGCCTGAGCCTTAAAGCGGTTTGAGCCCTCGAGTTTTTCTATAAATTGGGCCTCTTTTGTTAGATCGGAAGCTGCGAAGTTCCATCTCATCCGCCATTGCGGCTCCTTGATCATTTTTTTTTTTGCCCGAAGTATGATCCATCCGACGCCCGATTCGTTTGGTTTAAATCGCTTGTCCATAAGTTTCCACTCGCCCGCCGTTGCGACTGGGAGGAGATAGTTGGCTTCCAATTCAAGTATCATCTGACGTCCGACCTTGTCTTCCCCCGCCCGAACTAAATTTTTCCACCTCGTCACCTGTCTCCGGCCATTGTTTCGTCCGCCGTTGCGGATGAGCCACCCTTCCTGGTTCCCGAAGCACTCTTCCCCTCGACGTCCGATTCTCACCTTTTTGCCCATGTTTTCGAGCACCCGGTCCTTGTACTCCTCCACCATTGTGGCACCTGAAGTCTCGTCTCATCCGATGCAGAAGTTGGTCGACTGTCGATTATTTTTTGCCCGCCCAAAGCTTAATCGATACCTTGTCCGGGTGAACCTGGCTAGTCTCTTGCGGATTTACAATGCTGGGCAGAGAAGGTTTAATGTTTAAAAAACTCCCCTTTGCAGCGAATAATGCATTGTAATTGTTTGCAGAAGGAATTTGGTGCTACTGAAGCGACCATGGACTAAGACTTAGCTTGGTCGGACCGAAACCGGCACGATCACAAGGAAGGCGAAACGCAGAAAAAGACAAAGCAAGCAAACGAAGGAGGAACGGATAAGGGAAACTAATCCGTTATCTACCAGAAGCTAAACGCTCACAAAAGAAAAAAATGATTGACAAAACGTCAAGAGAAGAAGCTGAATCGTTGAAGATGCTGAAAAGTCACACGCTGGGGTGGTAGCCCAAGGGGCAGCAGGGGTAGTTTAAATATAGGGAAGTAGGACTGAAAAAGGGATTTTTCCCCTGGAAAACTTTGTAATTGTTTGCTTGTAAGATGAACTACTTCGTTTTGCATAGGAACTGCAATTTTTGCCTGTCGGAGAGAGTGAAAAGCGAAATGTATCAATGCAAACTCAATGAATAATGTTGAAGAGGAACTATTTCATTTTCAGCTGTGTTTCATTTACTGTAAGAGTATTCGATGTTCTGAACCTATGTTCTTTCTAAATGTTCTTCAATAATTTCTGGATATTTTTCACTGTGAGTAATAGATGTTGTTATAAAATGATCGGCTATCTGGTTATTTGAATATTTGTAAGGGTTCATGTCTTGGAAGAAGTATCAGCTATCTGTGATTCTTCAAAATGCATGTACAGGACATATTGCTCACCCAAAATGATAACCTTGCTCCCTAGGGATAGATTAGATAGTTAGTTTATTTCTGATTGAGTCTGATTTGGTTTCCTGCGAGCATAAGACGAGAGGTAAGAACCTGCGCATCACTTTGTGAACGCCCCCTGCATCCTAATCGCCCTGAATTTAGTTAGGCACTTGCATTTCATTTTTTAAGTCAAAAAAAAAAAACTCGGTGGACCAGACCGCAACTGGTAAAGCCTTCGTTTTGTTACTTGACCTACGGTAGCCGGACCGCAAACCGGACGGATTCCCTATTCCAAATAGTCAACGGGATAATTGGGAACGTTGATTGGGGAGTATCCCTTACTGTTGCCGCCTACGAATTTCCAGGCCTCAACAGTTTTGGCGCTAGAAGGAGGGCCGCCAGTGCATGGCTGGCCGGGGAAAACCGTTTTCCTGAGATTATTCTGCTGGTTACAGTTCTGAAAGTAGTGGACTGCGTAATCCAATTCCGGAAGAAGAAAATAGAGAACATCTATATCCTGTTCGCAACAAAATTGTTAATGATCTGAGAAGACATACCCGTGCTTATGTAAAGAAGATTGGAGGGTTTCCTATTATCCACGAATTTCCTAGAAGAGAGTACAAGAAGAAAGACCGTCCTCTAATTGAAGATTCAGTGTTGGTTGGAGACTGGGAAGAACTTGTGGAAACTACCATACAAGAGGTTGAATTGCCTTTGAACCAAGTAGGCCCAGACACTCCTTACAGTTCTCCTGTTCACACCCCGGTTGGTTCACGTCTTCATACCCCTATTGGTTCACCTCCACAGTCACCACCTTTACTAATGGCCGGCGTTAACGCAAACGTACCTCCGCCCCCACCACCAAATCCACCACCACCGGAATGGAGAGCCATATCACCCCTAAACCTCACTCCCCCTTTGCATGACCTTCCTCAAGCCTTTGATAAGTTGTTGCCTAAATTTGATCCCAATGAGAAGATATTGGTAGATGATCATTTGCAGAGTTTCTATCTAGCCATAGAAGGATTAAGGGCGGGGGAACATGAAGATGTGGTTTGTAGACTTTTCCCACATACCCTCAAGGGAGATGCGGCCTCTTGGTATTTTGGATTGCCTGCCAACTCTATCCCAGACTGGGATACCTTTGAAAGAATGTTCAGGAGCAAGTACGCAGTCCAAAAGTCTCACGCGGCCCTCATGAAAGGACTGTGTGCATTGAAGAAAGAGAAAAAGGAAAAAGTGCACAGTTTCACACAAAGGTTTGCAGCATATCTTAAAAATTTCTCTGAAACAGATAAGCCTTTAGACAAAGTACTGATTGAATACTATACTTCAGCGTTGGGCTCTGACTTGGCCATGTTTGCGAAGGGTAGGGCCAAGCCTACTTTGACAGAAACCTATGAAGAGGCAGAAGTGGTGGAAGCAGAAAGAGAAAGCATTGAAGACTATCCAGAGCAATCAGGAGAGAAGGGTGCGGGCAGAAAAACCTTATTGTTCACTAAACCTAAAGAAGAAAGAACACCAGATTATGAAAGCACGGCTAAAATGATGCAAAAGCTATCCAATAAGATCATAGACTTAGAAAAGGAAAAAGAAGCATAGAAGTTCTTCAGGCCATATTATAAGAAAAGAGAGGACAGCAATCAGCCCCAACCTCCTCCTCAAAAAACTGCATCCATGAATCTGACTGAGATAGGGATGGAAAATTTCTATACCTTTCATCAACAGCCTCATTCCAAAAAGAACTGTCCGCAATGGATAAATTCAATGACATTGGTCATGAACCAGATGTTGGATTCGAGATTAACGGAAGAAGATGATGATGAAAAAAAAGAAGGCACTGCTTCCACTTCTACAAAAGAACAAGAAGAAGAAACCATGGCATTATGGAATTCTATTTCCTTATTGGACGCAGAAGAGGAAAATACTCAGGGACATAAGGATGTCAGGGAAGCTAACGTAACAACTAGAAGCCAAGGGATGATTAGTGATGACAGTATTTTACTACCAAAGATCAGAAGGCTGCAAAGAAATGACAAGAAGAATTTTCAAGACAAATCCTTAGCCGATCAGATTCCGGAATTCACCATTTCCAGCCAAGATCCTAAACAGAACAGAACGTTGCCTAAGACAGATAAAGAGAAGGTGAGTGCTGATCAAGCTCAGTCCATTAAACAACAAATTGAATATGACATTGTTGAAGATTTAAAGAAGATAAAGGAAAATGTCGCGCTGTTTGAAATGTGCAAAGTACCCCAACAGAAAGAAAAGCTATTGAAGGCACTTGAAACGTCAGAAGAAAAGTCTCCCACTGATAATCAGCCCCGGGATGAAGAAGAAATTAGAGAAGCTAGCACTAGAGGTATGTCTAAAACTAAACATCCACCTTTCCTCCTGACGTTCGAAATCTTTAATCATAATGTGCACAATTGTCTGGTAGACTCAGGAGCGTCAATTAATGTCATGCCCATATCAGTATGTAAGAAAATAAACGGACAGCCTAAGCCATCCACGTGGAGGGTGGTGCAATTGGATAGGACAGACGTCAAGGTGATCGGTGAGATGGAAGACGTCCTAATATTCCTAGCATCTGATAATAGAGTATGCCAAGTTATTAACATCGTGGTGGCTGATATACCAGACGCTTACAGCCTGGTTCTGAGCAGAAATTGGTCAGCTAAGTTGAATGGATATTTCACCTTAGATTGGTCACATCTTTGGCTTCCATACAAAGGGAGTCCCAATCAGATTAAGGTTCTGGGAGAACCTCAAATGAAGCACAATGTTACTCAATTGGATGAGAAGAACATACCAGTCGAATCTGTGTTGGGAAACTACTTTCTCGAACTGGAACCAGGGAATTATCAAGCGGAAGAAGCCAGCGACACATCTGACACCTAGCCTGATCTCCTTCGTTTTTCTCAGGCTGATGAGTTTGACTGTAAAATAGTAGATTTAGCAGTAGGAGTAGATTCTGTTTCAGTAGATAATGTGTTTTGGACTTTGTTTTTTGATGGATCGAAAACGTTAGAAGGGTCAGGGGCCGGCTGCGTCCTTATCGATCCACAAAAAAATAAACACTTCCTGTCTTGTAGATTAGAGTTTGAGTGTACTAACAATATGGCCGAGTATGAAGCACTGCTGCAAGGACTCAAGAAGGCGAGTGAGCTCAAGGTTAGTAATTTAAAAGTTTTTGGGGACTCAGAAATAGTTGTGAAACAAATAAGGAATCAAATACATTATGTTTCCCCTCATTTGAAAGCTTACCAAAACGAGGTATGGGATTTGCTTAAAAATTTTCATGCATTTAACATTATTTCAATCCCAAGAAAAAAAATGCAACCGCTGATCTTTTAGCTACATCAGCCGCTAGGTTGGTTCCCACTAATAACAAATGCTCTATTGAACTGCTTTTCAGGCCATTTGTACCCGACATGATTACCAACTTGCGAGTATTTGATGATGATCAGCAAATAATCGAATGCTTGACAAATGACGAGACCTTTAAAGGAGCCATCATCAATGATGAGGAACATCAGGATAAAATGAAATATGACAATTTCATTCCCAAAGGGGTCAGAACATTAGAGAAGATGTTTGACCAGAACGAAAAGTTTAGAAGACCTACTAATGTGAAGACGCACAGCTCAATGTTATAGTTCGAGCTAATAAATTTAGGGACTGGAACGAAGCCTAAGTTCGTGAACCTCGGCAAGTGTTGTTCACCAACAGAAAGAGACAAGTTCCTCAGTTTGTTTAAGCAATACAAAGATGTCTTTGCATGGACGTATGCAGATTTAAAAACCTATGACACTAATATCATCAAACATATCATTCCTATTAAAGCAGGCATCAAGCCATATCAGCAGCCCCTGAGGAAGATGCACCCAAAGCTGGAACCACTAATCCAGAGCAAAGTGAAGAAATTGTTAGATGCTAGGATTATTTTTAAAGTCCGACATTCAGAATGGGTGTCAAAATTGGTGCCGGTCAGAAAAACGTCGAGAGAAATCAGACTGTGCGTGGACTTCAGCAACTTAAACCGCGCATCAAACAAAGACAATTATCCGGTGCCTCCCATGGAGCAACTGCTACAGATGGTTTCTGGTTCTGAATTGTTTTCATTGTTAGACGGATTCTCTGGCTACAACCAAGTGTTAGTGGCCGAGGAAGATAGATTGAAGACAACATTCAGAACTAAATGGGGAACTTTCGCATATAGAAAAATGCCTTTTGGCCTAATTAATGTTGGCGCGAAATTTCAGAGAGCTATGGACATAGCTTTCCGTGGACTGATTGGCCGAAGTGTGGTGGTCTACCTTAATGACATAACAATATTTTCAAAGAAAAGAGGGGAGCACACATCCCACCTAAAGCAAATTTTCGAGCGCTGTCGGAAGTATGGCATTTCCCTAAATCCTAAGAAGTGTGTATTCGTGGTCACAGAAGGCAAGTTACTGGGGCATATAGTTTCAAAGAGAGGTATATCTATAGACCCAGAAAGAATTAAGGCCATTGAACAAATACCCATGCCCCATAATAAAAAAGGGATGCAATCCTTCATGGGAACGATAAATTTCGTGCGTAGGTTTGTGCCTGATTTTGCCCAGAATGTTAAACCACTACAGCAGATGGTCAAGCAAAACACACAGTTTAAGTGGACTGAGACTGAAAAGAATGCTTTCAGTAAAATCAAGACTGCTGTTGCACATGCGCCTTCTCTGAAAAGTCTAGACTTTGACAAGGACTTCATTATGTATACATTTGCGTCCGATGATTCATTGGCAGTCGTACTTACACAAAAGGAAGATGGGGGTGATGAATTCCCAATTTATTTTATGAGCACTGGGCTACAAGGGGCTGAATTAAACTACCCAGCCATTGATAAGCAGGCATACGCAGTATTTAAGGTAGTAAAGCAATTCAGGCCTTATATACTAAAAAATCGTACCAAGGTAATAGTCCCTTACCCAGCTGTAAGATCCCTTCTCATTCAAAAAGAATTAGGAGAAAGAAGGGGCAACTGGGTAACAGCGCTTCAAGAATACGATCTTGAATTCAAGCCAGCTACTATAGTAAAAGGTCAAGGGTTATGCAAACTGATGACTGGGAAGACAAACAATGAAGAACAAGCATGGGAAGATGAAGTTGATTTGCATGTAACGGATGTTTTCCCTTTATTCACAGCTCCTGAGTCATGGTATAGAGATCTTGTGCATTACTTGCAGTCAGGGGTGTTACCAGAACATTGGATTTCCAAACAAAGAAGAGCGTTGCATCTGAAATCAGCTTCCTATCAAATCGTAGAAGGCGTATTGTTCAGAAAAAACTATGATGGAGTCCTCCTAAGATGCTTGGAGAAAGAATATGCTGAGAAAGTAATGTCTGAATTGCACGATGGCCCGGCTGGGGGACATTATTCAGGGGACACTACAGCCCACAAGGTTCTCAGAGCCAGTTACTACTGGCCAACACTTTTCAGGGATGCACATGCACACGTCAGAAAATGTGATACTTGCCAAAGATGTGGTGGAAGACAACCTAGAGCAGCAGCACCTCTAAAGCCGGTAATGATCACAGATCCTTTCGAACAATGGGGAATAGACGTCATTGGATAAATAAAGCCAAATTCTTCCCTGCTGCACAAGTATATTCTTACTGCAACTGATTATTTCACTCGCTGGGTCGAGGCTATCCCATTGCGCAAGATAAACGAAGATGAAGTCATTAGCTTCTTACAAGATCATATCATGACCAAGTTTGGAGTTCCAGTTTCGTTAGTCTTTGATAATGCTAAATACTTTTCATCCTTTAAATTGACTGCATTTTCTCATGAGAAAGGGATAAAATTACATTACTCTGCTAACTACTATCCGCAAGGGAATGGCCTAGTTGAATCCTCCAATAAGAACCTCATTAGAATCCTGAAGAAGACAGTCTGCTATCGTCGTCCATACTAGCTCAAGAGTCTAGGGGGTCGGATGATGAGGTTCTGAAAATAAGAATATATAATCTCCTAAAAGCAGAAGAAGCCAGATCCAAGGCTAGAGAACGTTTCAAACTACAGCAGGAGGTAGTCAAAAGATGGTTTGACAAACATAAAGCTGGGAAAAAGAACTTTGAAGTAGGATACTTAGTCCTTAAGTGGGACCACCCCCATGATGAAAAAGGAAATTATACCAAATTCCAGCAGTTGTGGGTAGGCTCGTTTCAAATCACAGCAAAACTTGGCCCTGCTACTTTTATGCTACAAGATTTACAGGGATGGGAAGAGAACTTGCCAGTTAACAGTTTGGTTCTCAAGCCTTACTTTTCTTGAAGTTTCTTTGAGTTTTTCTATTTTTTGTACATAAATAAGCTGTTTGTTTGCCTTTTGAGTCATGTTTTCTTTTGGTTTAATTTAAGTCTTTTGGTTTCAATAAAGGGACGTAACTCGTGGTTAGTTGGGGGACACCAAAATCTCTGGGAAGGGTAGACATTTTGAGTAGTTAGACTGTGCATTGCTATGTGAATTTCTTCCAGTCTAATAGTTTTCTCGAAATCTCTGTGTGCATTGAAGTCCTGCTTAAATCCCTCCAAGATAAACCGGATCCAAAGAGTCTAGAATACTATGTTGAGGCTCCGTCCACTTTACACTTAAAAGTCTAAGGGGCGATAATAGGGGACCCATGGAGAAGAGCAAGATGAACAGAGTGTTAAATATAAATGATCCCATGCCAGGAAATAAGTGCCAAAAGGAAAATAAGAGTTAGAATTCCTATGAAAACATCATGCTTCAAAGCTAAAGCTGGATCATAAGTACTAATTTGCCATGATCCTCTCCGTCCGTGAGCTAAAAATTTAAGAACATCACTCACACAAAAGGGCACTATGGGATAGAGGATCCTGAATTTTAATTCAGTAAGAAAGGCACGCCTTAAGACTCGTATGAAAGGGGACAAAAGTCTAAATGCACAAAAGCTGCTAAAATGGCATGGGAATGAGGAACAAATGAACATTTCTGCTCATCACCTGCTACAATCCTGTGGTGTCAAATGCTATCAGCCACCTGAAAGCAAATTAATAATGAACTCATTTTTGGCCTCAGCAGAGTTATCCGGACCTAAAGGTCTTGGTTTCCACCCCCCACACTGGACTAGCATCAATGATTAAGGTACACACTTCTGTTATTGAGAAATATGTATAGCTGGAAGAGTTCAATGGATGTGTTTTTGTGGAACAGTCTGTTGTTCGAAGAGAAATCACCCAGAGATCTAGGTTCACCAGGGAATTGCCAGTTGTTGCTCCCGCAACTTTTTCTCCCCGATTTTATTTTTTACTTAAACTCTGGGCCCCTCCTCATCAATGTTTTGCTTGGTGATTCTTAAAAGCTTGATCCTCTCTAGTATCTTTTTTCATTGCACTTTGAAAATAGATGTCCGCAGGTTTATATGTGCCTCGTTCATTTTGGTCTGAGTCATGAGTGTCTTTTTTACTGACCGAAGAGAAGGAAAAAACTTTGTTCTTTTGAGTTTCCTTTCTATGAAGGAGCGAACCTAGCTGTGCCTGAGCCTTAAAGCAGTTTGAGCCCTTGAGTTTTTCTATAAATCGGGCCTCTTTTGTTAGATCGGAAGCTACGAAGTTCCATCTCATCCGCCATTGCGGCTCCTAGATCATTTTTTTTTTGCCCGAAGTATGATCCATCCGACGCCCAATTCGTTTGGTTTAAATCGGTTGTCCATAAGTTTCCACTCGCCCGCCGTTGCGGCCGGGAGGAGATAGTTGGCTTCCAATTCAAGTATCACCCGACGTCCGACCTTGTCTTCCCCTACCCGAACTAAGTTTTTCAACCTCGTCGCCTGTCTTCGGCCATTGTTCCGTCCACCGTTGCGGATGAGCCACCCTTCCTGGTTCCCGAAGCACTCTTCCCCCCGACGTCCGATTCTCACCTTTTTGCCCGTGTTTTCGAGCACCCGGTCCTTGTACTCCTCCACCGTTGTGGCACCTGAAGTCTTGTCTCATCCGATGCAGAATTTGGTCGACAGCCGATTATTTTTTGCCTACCCAAAGCTTAATCGATACCTTGTCCGGGTGAACCTAGCTAGTCTCTTGCGGATTTACAATGCTGGGCAGAGAAGGTTTAATGTTTAAAAAAATCCCCTTTGCAGCGAATAATGCATTGTAATTGTTTGCAGAAGGAATTCGGTGCTACTGAAGCGACCATGGACTAAGACTTAGCTTGGTCGGACCGAAACTGGCACGATCACAAGAAAGGTGAAACACAGAAAAAGACAAAGCAAGCAAACGAAGGAGGAACGGACAAGGGAAACTCATCCGTTATCTACCAGAAGCTAAACGCTCACAAAAGAAAAAAATGATTGATAAAATGTCTAGAGAAGAAGCTGAATCATTGAAGATGCTGAAAAGTCACACGCTGGGGTGGCAGCCCAAGGGGCAGCAGGGGTAGTTTAAATATAGGAAAGTAGGACTGAAAAAGGGCTTTTTCCCCTGGAAAACTTTGTAATTGTTTGCTTGTAAGATGAACTACTTCATTTTGCATAGGAACTGCAATTTTTGCCTGTCGAAGAGAGTGAAAATCGAAATGTATCAATGCAAACTCAATGAATAATGTTGAAGAGGAACTATTTTGTTTTCAGCTGTGTTTCATTTACTGTAAGAGTATTCGATGTTCTGAACCTATGTTCTTTCTAAATGTTCTTCAGTAATTTCTGGATATTTTTCGCTGTGAGTAATAGATGTTGTTATAAAATGATCGGCTATCTGGTTATTTGAATATTTGTAAGGGCTCATGTCTTGGAAGAAGTATCAGCTATCTATGATTCTTCAAAATGCGTGTACAGGACGTATTGCTCACCCAAAATGATAACCTTGCTCCTTAGGGATAGATTAGATAGTTAGTTTATTTCTGATTGAATCTAATTTGGTTGCCTGCGAGCATAAGACGAGAGGTAAGAACCTGCGCATCACTTTTTGAATGCCCCCTGCATCCTAATCACCCTGCATTTAGTTAGGCATTTGCATTTCATTTTTTAAGTCAAAAAACAAAAACTCGGTGGATCAGGCCGCAACTGGTAAAGCCTTCGTTTTGTTACTTGACCTACGGTAACCAGACCACAAACCGGACGGATTCCCTATTCCAAACGGTCAACGGGCTGATTGGGAATGTTGATTGGGGAGAATCCCTTACTGTTTCCGCCTGCGAATTTCCAGGCCTCAACACAGAGTAAACACAAAAATAACACAGTAAATTTCAGAGTTCAACTCTGTATATTAATCTACATCTCTCTCTTTCCAAACATGATTACAAGCTAGGTATTTATAGGATATTTAGCTAAGTCTTTCATTAATTGCTACTTGACCCTTCACAATACAAAAACGCACTTCTTTGCAAATGCTCTGTTATAGTTACAGTCTGACAGAATTGAAATCTACACTACCTCTTGAGAAAATGAGATGCGTTTGTTGGCACATTAAGATGGCTTTTCATGCTTTATTAAATGGATGTATGTTAGAATTTAATTAATTTTCTACCCTTTCATGAGCTGCAACAGGAACGGTGAACGCTCCTTCAACAATCTGATCGGCTCGAACAGGTGAGTGAATCGCTCTTCAAAAATTTGCTTTTCGAAAACAATGTAATGCTCTGCCTGATAATTATTTCATGAGCTATGATAGAGGCTGCAACTGCTTCTTTAGAAATTGATATGGTGTGCTGTCCCTTTGAAACTTTGACAGCATGGAAAAAAACAAAATAGTGTGTCAGTGTGGCGATGCTGCAACTCTTCAGGAGTGCAGCGACCAAAAATATGGGCAGTGATTGACATTTCATAAATCTGGCGTTTAGCGATCTAAACAGTGTTGCCTTTTTAGCGTTTTTGCGGGTACTTGATTTTGGTGGTGGAGTAATTAACTACTTCCAACATTCTCCCCCTTAATTACTACACCCAAATACATCAAACACAAACAGCTACAGTTTTTACAAAACAACATTTCAACTACAATGCCTGCTGGTCTAGCTCTCAGCAAACCTTACATCAGTATCAAAACAACTTCAAAAATTTCTTCACATTCTTTGTTGGAACATACGTGGGAATCATTTCTGTTTCTTTTGACTACAAAATTTGAAATATGCAAATATTGTTTTCTATTTTATCTTCATCTTTACCTTGATTTTCTTCAGCTCTTGCTTCATTTGTGGCTTCAACCATTTCTTCATCTTGACTTTGTATCTTAACAATCTGAACTCCTTTTGTTCAGCAACTCCATGATACTTGTTCTCCTCAAAATATAATATTTCAGCATCAAGACCATTGCATTCACTCTTCTTGGCCTTTGCAAACCAATCATTTATCATAATTTCAATTAAATCATTCTTAGCTTCAGCTTCATCATTACTTTGCTTAGAACGCCAAACTTTCTACCAAAGATACTTTTGATTCTTCATCTTCACTTTTTTATTTACCATCAATCCATTATGATCAACTTCAATTCCAAAACATTCTTGAATTTGCTTATCATCATTCAAAATTTCAGTGTCCTTTATCCCAAGGACTTCAATCCAAATCTTTTCTTCTGAATACTCCAACGTGGGCATACAAAGATCCCACAAGCTATCTTCATTGTGTAGACACACTAAATGCCCAATTTCTTCTACACTCCATGACATGAAGATCTTTTCAATTGATTCTTCAGCCAATTCATCTTTGATGCAATTTTCTTCTTTCAAATCAAACTCATCATTTCCAATATCATTTTCAATGGATTCTTCTTCATCTTCTATTGGTTTCTCACTTGCACATTCAAACATTTTGCAACATTATAGAAATTATCATACTGTGAACCATATTGATTCTTTTCATTTTGTTCTTCTCTGAGAGCTGTCATTATCTCTTCATTCAAATCTTCCTCTATTTCTACAACAAGGTGATCAACTTTCTTCATTTCTGAATTCACAACAAGACTTTCATCTGTATCATCATATCTTAGCTTTTCAAGCCATTCTTCCAAAAATTTCAATTGTTCATCAAGAACATCATTCATCATTTCAATTTCTCTGTCTACAACAAAACATACAACACTTCGAGTGTTATCATTATGCAACTCTATCACTATCACTACTTCTGCAATCACCAAATTGTCAACATTTCCAACATCTTTATAAATTCCTTTTTCTTGTGCTTTATCTATTTCATTTGCTGCAACTTCTGTGCAATCTTCAACAATCTTAACAAATTATTCAACAAAATTAAAATCCTCAATATTTTAAAAAAACTCATAAACAGGTTCAAGCACTTCAACACAGTGCACTTTATCATTTTTAGATTTTGGTGTTACTCCACATAGTGCTAATATGGCAGTATTCAGCCTATCATTATGATCATCATTGACCATTTCTTCTCCATGGAAAATTTCACAGATACTGGTTCCTTGATTTGCACCTTCTTCATCATTGTCATCAACAACATACATCATTCGAATATTCAAAGAACAAACTGCTACACTGGCAGTTGCTTCACCTTCAATATTTGACTTATACCCCGAGACTTCATCATTTTCTTTCTTTGTACCTACACAATCACTGACAAACAATTTATTAGCAAAAAACTTGCTCTTTTCTCTGTCCTTATCTGCACCATTCAATATCTCTACACATTTTTTTTCAAAAATATCACCAACACTTTTTCTGTCATCAGATACACCATTCTCATGAGTGTATTTTTCACATGAAGCATTATCAGCTTCCTTATGAGCACCAAATGGATGAGTGAAATACTCTTCATTTTCTGCAACATAAGTACTGTAGTTTATTTCAAGCCCATATTTTTCTTTGACTTCTACAACATTTTCAGTGCTGTCCACACAGTCATCACATTCAATACATGTTTTAAATATCTTCATCTACGTGTCCTTCAAGGACTTTTCTTGCACAAATACTTCTTTGTTCTCTTTACACTTGAGAAATTTATCATCTTCATCAACATACTGCATGTTAACCATTCCATCATTTACTTTAGCGTCATCTAAATTTAAAACTACATCAACATCTTTATCAATAGAAATTTCAACTTCTTCAAACTCTGTTGTTGTTATACCGCATACAATAACCTCATTTTCACCTTTAGTTTCAACATCATTTTCATCATTTGATATATCAACACAAATGCAAGATTTACAAATAATTTGACTATCTTCTGCTGCTTCTGCAAATTTGTCTGCTGAAATGTTAATAGGCTATGACTTAGCCATATAACTCCCCCTTACATCAAACTTTCTCTTCAAACTTTCCCAGGCTTATCTAGTTGTGTTTTCTTCAGCAATTACTTAAAATATATTATCATCTAGAGCTTGCTGGATGTAGTACAAGGCAAGTGTATCCTTTGCATCATCCTAGAGTTTCTTAACTCCATCCTCAACAAAATTCCATAAACCTCTAGAATGCAAGAAACTTTTCATATTAACTGACCAACATTGATAAATTGTACCTGAGAAATATGGCGGTGGATAATAGATGCTACTCCATGCATCCACTACCTTTTCTTGAACTTCATCTACTTCAGCAAGTTCCTCAGTGGCTTCTCCTAATATTTCCACAATTAAAAAACCAGCTTCTGTTGTTACAGTAATATTATTCTTCATCTCTTCGATACTTCTTATTTTCCCCATGTCTCTGTTTTCAAAGAAATACTAGCACATAATTTAAATTTCTTTTGGATACGTCCTCCTAATCCTCTTTCACGCAAAATTGCTTTAATTCAAACCAAGCAAACTTCCAAAACAATGGAATTCAAACTGCTCTACCACTAAACTATATGGGATCTCTCAACCAAGAAGGATATCTTCCTTTCAATTTATCAACCTCTATATGAGAGAACACTCACAGATTCAACTTCATCCACAGACTCTAACACTTTCATCTCTTTACACAAGCCACGACCAAGCTTGCGCATTTTAACCAACATACAGATGAGACAAGAGACACTTGTTTCATCCTTCATCTACCAAATGATGACTCAACCTTTATTTGAGGGAGAATAGGAACTCTTACCAATACATAGGTGAACATACAAACCAAACTTACTTCTGCTCTTTCTTCGTAGTAAGAAAAGGGCATTGGACTAATACTCAACAACAAAATTTCCAAACCAAATACTAACAATTCATCATATATTCATACAGCTCATTAACGAAGTGAGCACAGGACCAATAAACAGAAATCATAAACACTCAGCTCTGATACCACTGTGGGGAAGGCAGGGGAGTCACACTCCTTTCCTTTGCAGCACTTGAGACTTCACGCACAGCTCAAAAAACTACTTACAGTCAATGTACAGCTCTTCTCAACGATGTACATCTGTTCACAATAATGTACAGCTTTATTGACAGAGCTCAAACTCACAACCCCAGCATGTACAAGATCGTTGTAGTATGGCTGCTATTGCTACCGACACATCCAAGATTGTGTTGCAGCTAGCTTTTTACAGCCAGCAACACTCTATATGCTTGTTTCAACTAGCTGTGAATACTAACGTCAACTATAGGACGCGCACAGCTTACACACAACTGACTTTTTAACAAGTTTCAAATGACCCCTACGTCCATAAAATTATCACAAACATTCTACTGAATAAATAAACATCATTCACACAAATGAAATCCGGCTGCTAGAGCAAAGTCACATCAAGAAATAAAACTGAGTTTTCTAACTCAAGAATAGAGTAAACACAAAAATAACATAGTAAATTTCAAAGTTCAACTCTGTATATTAATCTACATCTCTGTCTGTCCAAACATGATTTCAAGCTAGGTATTTATAGGATATTTAGCTAAGTTAGTCATTAACTGCTACTTGACCCTTCACAATACAAAAACTCACTTCTTTGCAAATGCTCTGTTACAGTTACAGTCTGACAGAATTGAAATCTGCGCTACCTCTTCAGAAAATTAGATGTGTCTGCTGGCACAGTAAGATGGCTTTTCATGCTTTATTCATTTGATGTCTGTCATAATTTAATTAAATTTCTGTCCTTTCATGAGCTGCAACAAGAACGGTGAATGCTCCTTCAACAATCTGATCGGCTCGAACAGGTGACTCAAATGGCTCTTCAAAAATTTGCTTTTCAAAAACAATGTAATGCTCTACCCAATAATTATTTCATGAGCTGTAACAGAGGCTACAACTGCTTCTTTAGAAATTGATATGGTGTGCTGTCCCTTTGAAACTTTGACATCATGGAAAAAAGAAAAATGGAGTGGTGATGCTGCAACTCTTCATGAGTGTGGTGACCACACATCTGGGTGGTGATTGACATTTCAGAAATCTGGTGTTTAGCGATCTGAACAGTGTTTCCTTTTCAATGTTTCAGCGGGTACTTGATTTGGGCGGTGGAGTAATTAACTACTTCCAACATTCTCCCCCTTAATTACTACACCCAAATACATCAAACACAAACAACTACAGTTTTTACAAAACAACATTTCAACTACAATGCCTACTGGTCTAAGTCTCAGCAAGGCTTACATCGGTATCAAAACAACTTCAAAATTTTGTTCACATTCTTTGTTGGAACATATGTGGGAATCATTTCTGTTTATTTCGACTCCAAACTTTGAAATATGCAAACTTTGTTTTCTGTTTTATCTTCATCTTTACCTTGATCTTCTTCAACTCTTGCTTCATTTGTGGCTTCATCCATTTCTTCATCTTGACTTTGTATCTTAACAATTTGAACTCCTTTTGTTCAACAACTCCATGATACTTGTTGTCCTCAAAATATAATATTTCAGCATCAAGACCATTGCATTCATTCTTCTTGGCCTTTGCAAACCAATCATTTATCATAAAATCAATTACATAATTCTTAGCTTTGGCTTCATCATTACTTGGCTTAGAACGCAAAACTGTATACCAAAGATACTTTTGATTCTTCATCTTCACTTTTTTATTTACCATCAATCCATTATGATCAACTTCAATTGCAAAACATTCTTGATTTTGCTTATCATCATTCAAAATTTTAGTGTCCTTTATCCCAAGGACTTCAATCCAAATCTTTTCTTCTGAATACTGCAATGTGGGCATACAGAGATCCACCAAGCTATCTTCATTTTGTAGACACATTAAATGCCCAATTTCTTCTGGTCTCCATGACATGAAGATCTTTTCAACTGATTCTTCAGCCAATTCATCTTTGATGCAATTTTCTTCTTTCAAATCAAACTCATCATTTCCAATATCATTTTCAATGGATTCTGCTTCATCTTCCATTGGTTTCTCACTTGCACATTCAAACATTTTGTCAACATTATACAGATTATCATACTGTGAACCATATTGATTCTTTTCATTTTGTTCTTCTCTGAGAGCTATCATTATCTCTTCATTCAAATTTTCCTCTGTTGCTGCAACAAGGTAATCAACTTTCTTCATTTCTGAATTCACAACAAGACTTTCATCTTTATCATCATATCTTGGCTTTTCAATCCATTCTTCCAAAAATTTCAATTGTTCATCAAGAACATCATTCATCATTTCAGTTCCTCTGTCTACAACAGAACATACAACACTTTGAGTTTTATCATTATGCAACTCTATCACTATCACTACTTCTGCAATCACCAAATCATCAACATTTTCAACATCTTTATAAATTCCTTTTTCTTGTGCTTTATCTATTTCATTTGCTGCAACTTTTGTACAATCTTCAACAATCTTATCAAATTCTTCAACAAAATTAATATCATCAATATTTTCAAAAAACTCATAAACAGGTTCAGGCACTTCCACACAGTGCACTTTATCATTTTTAGATTTTGGTGTTGCTCCACATGCTGCTGATATGGCAGTCTTCACCCTATCATTATGATCATCATTGACCATTTATTCTCGATGGAAAATTTCACAGATCATCATTGACCATTTCAACAACATACATAATTGGAATATTCAAAGAACAAACTGCTACACTGGTAGTTGCTTCACCTTCAATATTTGACTTATACCCCAAGACTTCATCATTTTCTTTCTTTGTACCTACACAATAACTAACAAACAATTTATTAGCAAAAAACTTGCTCTTTTCTCTGTCCTTATTTGCACCATTCAATATCTTTGCACATTTTTCTTCAAAAATATCACCAGCACTTTTTCTATCATCAGATACACCATTTTCATGATTGTATTTTTCACATGAAGCATTATCAGCTTCCTTATGAGCACCAAATGGATGAGTGAAATACTCTTCATTTTTTGCAACATAACTACTGTAGTTTATTTCAATCCCATCTTTGTCTTTGAATTCTACATCATTTTCAGTGTTGTTTACATAGTCATCACATTCAATACATGTTTTAAATATCTTCATCGACGTGTCCTTAAAGGACTTTTCTTGCACAAATACTTCTTTGTTCTCTTTACACTTGATAAATTTATCATCTTCATCAACATTCTGCATGTTAACCATTCCATCATTTACTTCAGCGACATCTAAATTTGAAACTACATCAACATCTTTATCAATAGAATTTTCAACTTCTTCAAACTCTGTTGCTGTTCTACCACATACAACAACCTCATTTTCACCTTTAGTTTCAACATCATTTTCATCATTTGATATATCAACACAATTTCAAGATTTACAAATAATTTGACTATCTTCTACTGCTTCTGCAAATTTGTCTGCTGAAATGTTAACAGGCTGTAACTCAGCCATATAACTTCCCCTTACATCAAACTTTCACTTCAAAATTTCCCAGGCTTCTCTAGCCGTGTTTCCTTCAGCAATTACATAAAAAATATTATCATCCAGAGCTTGCTAGATGTAGTACAAGGCAAGTGCATCCTTTTCCTCATCCTGGAGTTTCTTAACTCCATCCTCAACCAAATTCCATAAACCTCTAGCATGCAAGAAATTTTTCATATTAACTGACCAACATTCAAAAATTGTACTTGAGAAATATGGCGGTGGATAATAGATGCTGCTCCATGCATCCACTAGCTTTTCTTGAGCTTCATCTCCTTCAGTAGTTTCCTCGATGACTTCTCCTAATATTTCTACAATCGAAAAACCAACTTCTGTTCTATCATCAATATTATTCTTCATCTCTTTAATCCTTCTTCTTTTCCCCATGTCCCTGTTTTCAAACAAATACTTGCACATAATTTAAATTTATTTTGGATATGTCCTTCTAATCCTCTTTCATGCCAAATGCCTTTAATTCAAACCAATCAAACTTCCAAAACATTGGAATTCAAATTTCTCTACCACTAAACTATATGGGAGCTCTCAACCAAGAAGGATATCTTCCTTTCAATTTATCAACCTCTATATGAGAGAACACTCACAGAGTCAACTTCATCCACGGACTCTAACACTTTCATCTCTTTACAGAATCCACGACCAAGCTTGCACATTTTAACCTACATACAGATGAGACAAGAGACACTTTTTTCCTCCTTCAGCTACCAAATGATGACTCAACCTTTATTTGAGGGAGAACAGGAGCTCTTACCAATACATAGCTGAACATACAAACCAAACTTACTTCTACTCTTTCTTCGTAGCAAAAAATGGGCGCTGGAGTAATACTCATCAAGAAAATTTCCAAACCAAATACTAACAATTCATCATACAGTCATACGACTCATTCACGAAGTGAGCACAGGACCAACAAACATAAATAATAAACACTCAGCTCTGATACCACTGTGGGCAAGGCAAAGGAGTGCCGCTCCTTTCCTTAGCAGCACTTGAGACTTCACGTACAGCTACAGTCAATGTTCAGCTCTTCTAAACAATGTACAATTGTTTACAGCAATGTACAACTTTACTGACAGAGCTCAAACTAACAACCCTAGCACGTATAGGATTGTTGCAGCAAGGCTGCTATTACTACCAGCACTTCCAAGATTGTGTTGCACCTAGCTATTATAGCCAGCAACACTCTATATTCTTGTTTGAGCTAGTTGTGAATGCTGACATCACCTACAAGACATGCACAGCTCACACAAAGCTAACTTTTTAACAAGTTTCAGATGAACCCTGCATCCATAAAATTATCACAAACATTCTACTGAATAAATAAACATCATTCACACAAATGAACTCCGACTGCTATAGCAAAATCACATCAAGAAATAAAACTGAGTTTTCTAACTCAAGAACAGAGTAAACACAAAAATAACACAGTAAATTTCAGAGTTCAACTCTGTATATTAATCTACATCTCTATCTATCCAAGCATGATTACAAACTAGGTATTTATAGGATATTTAGCTAAGTCGGTCATTAACTGCTACTTGACCCTTCATAATACAAAAACACACTTCTTTGCAAATGCTCTGTTACAGTTACAGTCTGACAAAATTGAAATCCGCGCTACCTCTTGAGAAAATGAGATGCGTCTGCTAGCACATTAAGATGGCTTTTCATTCTTTATTAATTTGATGTTTGTCATTATTTAATTAACTTTGTGTCCTTTCATGAGCTGCAACAGGAATGGTGAACGCTCCTTCAACAATCTGATCGGCTAGAACAGGTGAGTGAATGGCTCTTCAAAAAATTTCTTTTCAAAAACAATTTAATGCTCTGCTCGATAATTATTTCATGAGCTGTGACAGAGGCTGCAACTGCTTCTTCAAAAATTGATATGGTGTGCTGTCCCTTTGAAGCTTTGATAACATGGCATAAAACAAAACGATGTGGCGATGCTGCAACTCTTCAGGAATGTGGCGGCCACAAATCTGGGCGGTGATTAACATTTCATAAATCTGTCATTTAGTGATTTGAACAGAGTTCCCTTTTCAGTGTTTCAGTGGGTACTTGATTTGGGTGGTGGAGTAATTAACTACTTCCAACATTCTCCCCCTTAATTCTTACACCCAAATACATCAAGCACAAACAACTATAGTTTTTACAAAACAACATTTCATCTACAATGCCTACTGGTCTAAGTCTCAGCAAGGCTTACATCAGTATCAAAACAACTTCAAAAATTTTTTTGCATTCTTTGCTGGAACATACGTGGGAATCATTTCTGTTTATTTCGACTCCAAACTTTGAAATATGCAAACTTTGTTTTCTATTTTATCTTCATCTTTACCTTGATCTTCTTCAGCTCTTGCTTCATTTGTGGCTTCAGCCATTTCTTCATCTTGACTTTGTATCTTAACAATTTGAACTCCTTTTGTTCAGCAACTCCACAATACTTGTTCTCCTCAAAATATAATATTTCAGCATCAAGACCATTGCATTCACTCTTCTTGGCCTATGAAAACCAATCATTTATCATAATTTCAATTACATCATTCTTAGCTTCGGCTTCATCATTACTTGGATTAGAACGCAAAACTTTATACCAAAGATACTTTTGATTCTTCATCTTCACTTTTTTATTTACCATCAATCCATTATGATCAACTTCAATTGCAAAAAATACTTGAATTTGCTTATCCTAGTTCAAAATTTCAGTGTCCTTTATCCCAAGGACTTCAATCCAAATCTTTTCTTCTGAATACTGCAACGTGGGCATACAAAGATCCCACAAGCTATCTTCATTGTGTAGACACATTAAATGCCCAATTTCCTTTGGACTCCATGACATGAATATCTTTTCAACTGATTATTCAGCCAATTCATCTTTGATGCAATTTTCTTTAAAATCAAACTCATCATTTCCAATATCATTTTCAATGGATTCTTCTTCATCTTCCATTGGTTTCTCACTTGCACATTCAAACATTTTGTCAACATTATACAAATTATCATACTGTGAACCATATTGATTCTTTTCATTTTTTTCTTCTTTGAGAGCTGTCATTATCTCTTCATTCAAATCTTCCTCTGTTGCTGCAACAAGGTAATCAACTTTCTTCATTTCTGAATTCACAACAAGACTTTCATCTTTATCATCATATCTTGGCTTTTCAAGCCATTCTTCCAAAAATTTCAATTGTTCATTAAGAACATCATTCATCATTTCAGTTCCTCTGTCTACAACAGAACATACAACACTTCGACTGTTATCATTATGTAATTCTATCACTATCACTGCTTCTGCAATCACCAAATCATCAACATTTCCAACATCTTTATAAATTCCTTTTTGTTATGCTTTATCTATTTCATTTGCTGCAACTTCTGTGCAATCTTCAACAATCTTATCAAATTCTTCAACAAAATTAAAATCATCAATATTTTCAAAAAACTCATAAACAGGTTCAGGCAATTCAACATAGTGCACTTTATCATTTTTAGCTTTTGGTGTTACTCCACATACTGCTAATATGGCAGTCTTCACCGTATCATTATGATTATCATTGACCATTTCTTCTCCATGGAAAATTTCACAGATACTGGCTCCTTCATTTGCACCTTCTTCATCGTTGTCATCAGCAACACACATGATTGGAATATTGAAAGAACAAACAGCTACACTGGCAGTTGCTTCACCTGCAATATTTGACTTATACCCCAAGACATCATCGTTTTGTTTCTTTGTACCTGCACAATCACTAACAAACAGTTTATTAGCAAAAAACTTGCTCTTTTCTCTATCCTTATCTGCACCATTCAATATCTTTGCACATTTTTCTTCAAAGATATCACCAGCACTTTTTCTATCATCAGATACACCATTTTCATGAGTGTATTTTTCACATGAAGCATTATCAACTTCCTTATGACCACCAAATAAATGAGTGAAATACTCTTCATTTTCTACAACATAACTACTGTAGTTTATTTCAAGCCCATCTTTGTCTTTGACTTCTACAACATTTTCAGTGCTGTCTACAGAGTCATCACATTCAATACATGTTTTAAATATCTTCATCGACGTGTCCTTCAAGGAATTTTCTTGCACAAATACTTCTTTGTTCTCTTTACACTTGAGAAATTTATCATCTTCATCAACATTCTACATGTTAACCATTCCATCATTTACTTCAGCGACATCTAAATTTGAAATTGCATCAACATCTTTATCAATAGAATTTTCAACTTCTTCAAACTCTGTTGTTGTTATACCACATACAACAAACTCATTTTCACCTTTAGTTTCAACATCATTTTCATCATTTGAAATATCAACACAATTGCAAGATTTACAAATAATTTGACTATCTTCTGCTGCTTCTACAAATTTGTCTACTGAAATGTTAACAGGCTGTAACTCAGCCATATAACTTTCCCTTACATCAAACTTTCTCTTCAAACTTTCCTAGGATTCTCTATCTGTGTTTTCCTCAGCAATTACATAAAAGATATTCTCATCTAGAGCTTGCTAGATGTAGTACAAGGCAAGTGCATCCTTTTCCTCATCCTAGAGTTTCTTAATTCCATCCTTAACAAAATTCCATAAACCTCTAGCATGCAAGAAATTTTTCATATTAACTGACCAACATTCATAAATTGTACCTGAGAAATATGGCAGTGGATAATAGATGCTGCTCCATGCATCCACTAGCTTTTCTTGAGCTTCATCTGCTTCAACAGGTTCCTTGGTGGCTTCTCCTAATATTTCTACAATTGAAAAACCAGCTTCTGTTGTATCATCAATATTATTCCTCATCTCTTTAATCCTTCTTCTTTTCCCCATGTCTCTGTTTTCAAACAAATACTTGCACATAATTTAAATTTCTTTTGGATACGTCCTCCTAATCCTGTTTCACGCCAAATGGCTTTAATTCAAACCAAGCAAACTTCCAAAACATTGGAATTCAAACTGCTCTACCACTAAACTATATGGGAGCTCTCAACCAAGAAGGATATCTTCCTTTCAATTTATCAACCTCTATCTGAGAGAACACTCACAGAGTCAACTTCATCCACAGGCTCTAACACTTTCATCTCTTTACACAAGCCACAACCAAGCTTGCACATTTTAACCAACATACAGATAAGACAAGAGACACTTGTTTCATCCTTCAACTACCAAATGATGACTCAACCCCTATTTGAGGGAGAGCAGGAGCTCTTACCAATACATAGATGAACATACAAACCAAACTTACTTCTGCTCTTTCTTCTTAGCAAAAAAAGGGAGCTGGAGTAATACTCAACAACAAAATTTCTAAACCAAATACTAATAGTTCATCATATAGTCATACGTCTCATTCACGAAGTGAGCACAGGACCAACAAATAGAAATCATAAACACTCAGCTTTGATACCACTATGGGGAAGGTAGGGGAGTGCCGCTCCTTTCCTTAGCAGCACTTGAGACTTCGTGTACAACTCAAAAAACCACTTACATTCAATGTTTAGCTCTTCTCAACAATGTATAGCTGTTCACAGCAATGTACAACTTTACTCACAAAACTCAAACTAACAACCCCAGCACATACAGGATTGTTGTAACACGGCTGCTATTGCTACCGGCACTTCCAATATTGTGTTGCAGCTAGCTGTTACAGCCAACAACACTCTATACGCTTTTTTTAGCTAGCTGTGAATGTTGACATCACCTACAACACACGCATAGCTCACACACAACTGAATTTTTAACAAGTTTCAGATTAAACCTACGTCCTTAAAATTATCACAAACATTCTACTGAATAAATAAACATCATTCACACAAATGAACTCCGGCTGCTACAACAAACTCACATCAATAAATCAAACTGAGTTTTCTAACTCAAGAAGAGAGTAAACACAAAAATAACACAGTAAATTTCAGAGTTCAACTTTTTATATTAATCTACATCTCTGTCTGTCCAAACATGATTACAAGCTAGGTATTTATAGGATATTTAGCTAAGTCGGTCATTAACTGCTACTTGACCCTTCAGAATACAAAAACGCACTTCTTTGCAAATGCTTTGTTACAGTTACAGTCTGACAGAATTGAAATCTACGCTACGTCTTGAGAAAATTAGATGTGTCTGCTTGCACATTAAGATGGCTTTTCATGCTTTATTAATTTGATGTTTGTCAAAATTTAATTAATTTTCTTCCCTTTCATGAGCTGCAACAAGAACTGTGAACGCTCCTTCAACAATCTGATCGGCTCGAACAGGTCAGTGAATGGCTCTTCAAAAATTTTCTTTTCAAAAACAATGTAATGCTCTACCCGATAATTATTTCATGAGCTGTGACAGAGGCTGCAATTGCTTCTTCAAAAATTGATATGCTATGTTGTCCCTTTGAAACTTCGACAGCATGGAAAAAAAGAAAATGGTGTGGCGGTGTGCCGATGCTGCAACTCTTTAGGAGTGCGGTGGCCACAAATCTGGGCAGTGATTGACATTTCAGAAATCTAGTGTTTAGCGATCTGAACAGCGTTTCCTTTTCAGTGTTTCAACAGGTACTTGATTTGGGCGGTGGAGTAATTAACTACTTCCAACACAACGGACATAATAAATTTAGGGATTCGATCCAACTGCAGCTAGATAAAGAGGCTCAACATTACATCTGTGGTTTGTGATTTTCTTTCCAGGGATAAAAACAAAGGCAGAGCGAAAAGGAATGCAAACATAAAAAAAAATGAAAAGCTTAATGATGGAAGCACCAAGAATGGCTTCTTTTCCAGGGCCTCCATGAAATCTTGAACTTGAAGTTAATAATGATTTAGCCAATGCTAGACAAATGGAAGAATATTTTTGGAGCCAGAAGGCATTACTCTCCTGGCTTGCCATGAAATTGCATAACAAGGGATCCTATTCTTCAGAGTGATTAATTATATTCAAGTCCAGCTTCTTGAAAGCACTTTGAAAGGAGATTGGCGTTGTAGCTCGTAAAACTAGTTTGTGCTGGAAGACATGCTTCATTTCTTAATAAGAAGGAGCTAGAATTTCAAATTTTATGTTCCTATCAATGATAATTACAATAGTAAAAAAATAAAAAAATAATAGAAAAATTATTGTTAAATGTTTTTTTTTTTACTTTCACAAAAATAAAAAAAAAACGTGCAAAATAGAAAATCATGAATGATGAAAATAATAATAACTTAGTATTTTTCTTTTCAATGAAAGCATGCTTAGAAATTGGAATTTGGAAAGTATAATTTTATATAATAATAAGATAGAAGTATTGATATTACTAATTTATTAGTAGTAATTTATAACTAAGTTTTAGTAATTTTGTTGCTTTTCAAAATGAGTAGCAATATAATGACGTTTTGAAAATTTTATTGCCCTTTAAAAATACATTTAAATGATAAATTTATCCTTAAGAAAAAACGGTTTACTAAAACTTTTAACCTTATTTGACGGTCAAAATGCCCCATGGCGATAATTTTTCCTGTCAAATTCCAACACTGTTTCCAGGTAAATTTTTTTCCATTTTTGAACTGACAACTTACATTGAATTGGCCAAAGGTGATAAAATTTATGTAACTTATTAAGTGGACATACGTTTTTATTTGAGATTTGGAGTGGATTAAGGTTTATGTCTAGATTGATTTTATGGCAGTCCTTCAAAATTAGAAATAAACAACTATAAAAAAATGAATATAAAAAATAACTGGCAACTAGGTGATGAATGGATAACCAATCGTTCATGGCATATAAGTAGAAGAATGTGAGATAAAAAGAAAAAGAATTCAAATTGTCTTCTTTCATTCCATAACTATTTCTTAACCATTTGATCCCTATCCACCTGATCCAGCCACAAACTATATAGATGTGCTAGTTTATAGGATTATGTGTCGAAATTAGTAACAACTTTGGAATAGAGGTTAATTTACAAAATTATTAATACGATTTTGATAGACTTTAAACTACAATATGGATTCAAATTGTATTTAGTGATAAATATGCTTTGTTTTTGTGTCAAATGGGTTATGATATGGATTTACATTGTATTTCTTTATGAATGTGTTAAGTTTTGATGAAAATTGGGTTATTACTTGTGGAGTGATTTTTTTTATTAATGCTTTTAAGTAAATTTACTTTTAAACATATTAATTAATAATGGTTGTAGTATTTAAGGATATTAATTGGTAATGACTATAGTAATTGTTAATAACAATTTAGCTATGATAAGTTTTGTTATCTTTCAAAAATATAGTTTTAATTCCTAAATACTTATTTAATCAAAAATTCAAAAATCATAATACTATACAATCTTTATTAAAACTATAATTTTTACTTAATAAAATTGTTATTTTTATAACCTCTAAATAACTTAAAACAACGAAAATTATATAATACTAATATCTTAAACCCTCATTTCAATCAAATTCCAAATCAAAATCATTTCAACCTGATTTTAGAGAGAGAAAATTGTTCATCCCCTTTCCCCTCACCTAAATGTCAATTTTCCGTTCCATTCTTTTATGGTGAACAATTGGAAAATTAGTACATGACTACGGGCTTTATATAGTTGGTAAGAAAGAATACAAGAAGTTCAGGTTACTTCTTTTATTGCGATTTTAGTAATTTTTTTTGGTAAGAGGTGATGTTGTTTTTTAATGTCTGGTGTAAGTGACAATCACGGTGACAATGTTAATGTAAGTGACAATCACGGTGACAGTCTTATTTGAGGTTTGATACATTAACTTTAATACTTAAAAAACGTTTACTCAGCTCTAGCCCAACTTGTACAAGGTGCAAGTTCTTAATTCGTAGTTGGAAAATTAAAAAAATCAGTAAAAAAGAATTCAAGAGCTGAAAGTGTCAAAGTCAACCACCCTGGCTTGCTTGCCTTGCCTTAGAAATTTAAGCTATGATTTGTAGTTGGCTGTTCTTTTCCCTACTAGAGAGTCCCTGCCTTCAAATTTAGTCTTCTGGATTTCTCTTTTCTTCCTTCAATTCAATCAACTCGATTCAAATTACTCATTTTCTCTCCTCTGTATTACAAAACCACTATTTTCCTTGTTTCCTAATGAAAAACAGGAAGTCGCGGTTCTCAATCAATGGCGGTCACAATAGAAGAGGCACCTATACGTGCACCTGTAGCTGCAGTTATTACTATACTCCACTTAAGATGACGGAAGACTCTGAAACTGTGAAGGAGGAAGTAGAATACCAAGAAAAGACTCTGAAGTATAATCATAATTATGGTTGTCCAAGTAGTCCGATCAATGTGGATGTCCACCTCCTCCAGCCTTCCTCTAAGGAATAAAGCTATTGTGTTGTCAAGCTCAAAGACTCTCAGAAGAATTCCCTGCAAGACCTTAAGGTCAGACTCAAAGAATCCATCGACAATAATGAATTGGATGGCAAGGTTTTCCTATGGAGAATCCCTCTCCTTCACACCATGGAATACGAGAGAACTTATGTGCTTCTATTGAAGTTTCTTTGCCCAAGAGATTTCAAGTTCCCCGAAACCTTCACCATGTTGAAGAACACAATTCTATGGAGAAAATTCTTTGGCACCGACAATATTTTAGAAGAAGATCTTGGTGATCAATGGAATGGTGTGGCTTACATGCATGGTCATGACAAGGAAGGTCATCCTGTTTGTTACAATGCATATGGAGTCTTTCAGGATGAGGACCTTTACAACATAACATTTGGAGATGATGACAAAGGCTGGCAGGTTTTTGTGATGGAGAATTCAATTAATAGAAAAGGGGATCCAAAAGCTGAGCTTCAAGCCCAAAGGCATAAATTCCATGGTTAAGATCACCAATCTTAAGAATTCTTTTGGTCTTTCAAAATTTCGGGGTTTGCAACAAGCTATCAAGAAAAATTTGTCAATTCTTGAAGACAATTATCCATAATTTATTGCTAAGAAGGTGAGAATAACACAGACTCCTCTAACCCCGGGGGAGTCTAGCAGGCTCCTCCAGGTTTTCAAGCTCAAGGTTACATATTTTCAATTCAAATATTTGACACATTAGGTAGGTATGTGACAAGGGTATGTGATACATGGGTGTTAGATAGATGGCTATATGCTACTGTGCATGTGTAAGCATTGTGCCCTCTACATTCAATGTAGGGTTAGACACATCAAGAGTTTAAGGATCATCCTTATCCCTACCTGGACTGTAGAAGGCATTTAGCTTCCTGGATTGTATAATGCACTAAGCATTTTATCTCATTTGCCCCATTTTACACACTATTAGTTTTAAGCTTTAATTTAAATTTTATTTTTAGAATTCCCATTTTCACTTTAGGATTCCATGTAAAACCCAAGCAGGGTGCATACACAAAATCTAGATGTATTGAGAATTCAACCTGGACTTATAATAAACCTCTATACATTTACCACTAAATCACAGCTCTTTGAGGGCCTAAAAGTCAATAGGAAACAGGGTTGAATCTATAATATATACACACACGTAATGAACTTCTGGTACCATAACTTCAACCCCAAATCTTTGATTTGTTATGTTATGGTGTAAAATCTGAAAGATTGAAACATAGATTCATGTATTCTAAACATTGCTTCCTAGTCCATGAATACTTCTTGCACCTAGTAGAACGAACATGTCTTCTTAATATTAGCCAACCCTTGAAGGCTTTTTACATTTTGTACAAATAAGCATTTCTTCATAGACATAACTTCGAGCATTTTTTTTAAATGGTACCAACTTGTTGTCCGCTGATTGCACACCAGCAGCAGAAATATCTCGAAAGGTGTCTCCTCACTTGAGAAAGTGGGAGAGGTGTGATCCTGGGGGCAAGCAGAGAGCTAGTTACTGTCACATACTCCTAGCTCCTCCATTTAGGCTAACTCCTAACGAAGCCAAGGGGGGTAGTCCCTAACAAAGAGTTTTCTATGGCTCAATGTTTAAGTTAAGTTTTGGATGTTTTGGATGCGGATGGGTGTTGTTTAGGAGTTATTGTGATTTAAAATGATTAATATTAAGGGGATGATGATTAATTAAAGCAATCCACGTTGCTAACAAGAGATCACACATATAAGTAAAGATTCCAGACTTATAACTTAAGCATTCAAATATAATCAATTGAAATGGACCATAGACAGTTGATCAAGATAGAAAATTAATCAAATATAACAAAGGACCAGTGCCTTATGGAGTCAAATAAGCGTGTGAAATAAAGTCTAGGAATTTAAGCTAGTGAGTATTAGGTTTTGCAAGTGCTCTTGGTAGATTTAAAGACTTTTTTGTTTGTGATCTTCACTTATGGTGGTTGGATGTCCTAACTGGTAATACCTTCAGTGGCTTTGTTCGAAGACATGATGGACCTGTCTGGGGTCAAAGGTAAGTGTTCAATAACTTAACTACCAGTGCCCAGATTAGGTAGCCTGATGCCCACACTTGGAATTTGCCCACATGCCTCGGTAATTATCGAACAACGCTAGTGCATTGGTTATGGGGAAAAGTTTTAGTTATGTTCCTCTTGTGTGGTTTAGAGATCCAATGCCGTTTCTGGGTATTCTGATCGAAGATCGTTCAGAGCATACTCCGGAAAAGAGGGAAGGGGGTTACTCAATTAAAGGGATGTGAGTTGCGAATTTTATTAAGTTAATTAATTAAAACTCTCCGACAGAGAGCAATCTTGACCTTGTCTTATGACAATGGTTCAAGAGACTTAGTTAATCTGTATTCTTGATGCAAGGATATGCAGTGGGAATTCTCTCCGATAGAGAGTGCTTTTGACTTGGATTACGACAAGTTTAGTAGACTTTCAAGATTAATTGATTAACTTATTAAACAATGAAAAGACGACTCTTCGATAGACAACACTCTTGATCTACAAAGTGAGATTCAAGAGATTTATACTTTAAATAGTTGAATTGCTTATGAAAGATACAAAAAATTAAAAGATGAAGTAATCTACCTAGGTAATGAAACAAAATGGGATAATCTAACAATTAGTATCTACTTTGCAAAAAATGAAACTACTCTAAGTACTCAAAATAAATATAAGCTAAGAACAAAAAACACTCCCCCCCAAATGGGGAAGAAAAACCAAGTATGGAAAGCCCTATCCCACTTAGCCTTGTTTTATTAATGAATTACAAATGTCTTTGGAACTTAATCCTTGTCAGGACTTTGAGAAGTAACTTAAGTAAAAATGAAAAACTCTTATGAGTTTGTACAAAGGAGAATGACTTCTTTTTTGGCTTTGGATCCTTGTCTTTGGATCTAGCTCTGCTTGCTCTTTCTTGTTTGGTTTTGCTTTTGGTTCACTTGTGGATAAGAGCTCTAAACAAGGACTAGTGAGAGTGTTAGGAAACCAAATTTCACCTGTGATTTGAAAAGATTAAGTGGATGAGAAGACAAGTGCCTTATGAGATGAAACAAAAGATCAAAACAATGGAATGAGAACCAAAATCAAAATTTGGAAAGGATTAGGCAAGCTCACCGTTTTTTGTGTAAAATACATGATTTTTGGCAAAACGACTTGGGATTTTTTGCGAATTTAAGATTAAAACTTTTTTAAAATTTTAGGATAATTTACAGAATCTGGAAAATAGTAGAAAATAGCAGAAAATCAGTAAAAAAACAGCAAGTACAAAATGGCACGCTTTTCGAGAAAAAGTCAAAAAATAAAATAAAAACTAAAATTTTTGAAAATTTTCTGATTTTTTAATGAATTTCCAGAATTTAGAATTAATAGAAAAAGTAAAAAATCAGCCCAAAAAACAGCGAGCTTGAAATGGCACGCTTTTCGAGAAGTGAAAAAATTAAAAAAAAATTGAAAATTTCTGATTTTTTAATGAATTTCCAAAATTTAGAATTACTGAAAAATACAGAAAACCAGCAAGCCCAAAAAAATGGAAAATTTGCATGTTTTTCGAGAAAACTCATGCACGTTTCCAAGGCAAAAAGAAAGCTGGATTTAAAAAGGAAATGAAACTAGATCTTTAAAAATGGACCTTTAGAAAGATGGATCTAGCTTTGGAAAAGTAGATCTAAGGCTAGAAAGCCTAGATCTATCTTAGTAGAAGCCAAGCAAGCTTAAAATAAAGATTTAAATGACTTGATAAATTCTACAAAAGTGGAAAGGAGGTAAGATAGAACCCTGGAAATAGAGATCCACTTGTAGCAATCAAAGTAACCAGTATAATTTTTTGAAGTTTGTTTGGAGAAGGCAAGAAAGATCTAGAACCGCTTGCAACCCTGCAAACAAAAATATTTATAATGGAACACTTGTATGGTGAAGGTATTAGATGCTAATAGCTCCTGCTAGATGCAATCCCTGAAGACACAAACACTCAGTGCATATTTGATTGGAAGCCTAAGTACTAGATTGTTAGTCTTCAATAAACATAATAATCAAATTGCAATACAAGAGTAGGGTGAAAGAGATATTACTTCACATAGGATGAAGAAACAATGCCAAAATCCCATCAAGTGACCTCCAAAGTATCAATATTTTATTAACAAAATAAGTTTACAAAATCCAGTAGAGTTTCTATGCCAAACTCTTCTCTCCAATAGAGATGAAAGAGCCTCTATTGTAACAAATGAGAGAGTGCTAAAACCCTAAAACCAAAAAACCAACCCTAACCAGCTTAGCCACCTAACAAAGAGCTCAAACCTAAACTGGAGAACTAGGAGTGAGAGGAGGCCTCCACCCAGGAAAGGCGCCCCCACTCCAAACCTGTGTGCTGAAAACAAGCCAAGGATGAGGCCACACATGTGATGTAGGTAAGCTCATCCTTAGGTCTGGCTGGAACCTCCGTTAGGTTTGGAAATCCCACAGATGGTGCAAGCTTTAGTCTTCACCTCGATTAAATCACTGGACCAATGAGTGCTCTCCATCTCATCTTTAGCTGGAGATGACATGTCTGCTAAGTGATAATAAATTAATTGCTCTCTTAATGATGACTGAAGCTGAGTTATGATAACTCCAATCATCATAAGTGCTCCATGAGATGTCATTTAGCCTTTTATTTCACTGAATTTGGATTAATTTGGAGAGTTTTAGTTTTCTCCAAAATAATCATTTTTTTTTAATAAAATCATTTTTTACTAAAAATCATTTTTTTACTCAAAACTGACTTTTTTGAGTAAAAAGGCATGATGTGTTCGATTGTTGATCTGAAAGCTGGCTCTGACTGGCTGGATGATCAAGAATGATTTTTGGCTTAAAGTTAGAGCCTTCAACCACTAAATTGTGAGTCTGAATCACGAACGAGTTTTTTCCATTTAATTTATGGAAAAATTAACCCAAAAAACTTAGGAAAAGTAATTAAAAAATATATTTTTTCACTTTTCGAAAAATATTTTTTCGAAATTTGTTTATATGTCCAGATGACTTAGGACATGACCATGATCTATCTAAATAACGTCTAGTAGGCTTATAACACTCAGTTGGGCTCTAATAACCCCCCAAGGCCCAAAATTCAACATCGGCATTCCAGCTTTGGAAGAAGCGGGAGAAAGCCTCGTCAATTATACTCGGCTGATGGTAGAGCATAATTGTCAGCGGCAAAAAACTCCTTGGAATACCCTATTTGAGATTCTATGTCTCAGGAGACCGAACCACTCAAAAATATCCTACTAGTACATTTTATTACAAACCCCGTGGGTCCATGGTCAAAATTATTCAAATAAAAAAGTGACTAGACAATATTGGCTGGAAAAGTAGACGGATCAACTGATACACTGGAATCAGACTTTGAACAAGTCTTTCAACTGACGGCTCCTCAGGTAACCCAACTGTGGGACATCTGGCTCCAACTGTGGGACATGTACTTGCTTAATCTATTGATAAAAAAGAGTGCCTGAGAATCGAGGAATCTCTTGTACTTGCATGTAAACAAAAGTGTCTCAGTTCCATTTATATGATAAAAATATGCCATGATGAAATACCAAAAAATATTTTTTTCTTTTTTCAAAATAAAGTACATGGAAATAAACTTCTTCTTTTTTGGAATATATAGAATGAAATATGATACAAATGCTAGTATACGAAAGAAAGAGCTTTAATGCAGCATTATACACAATTATGATACATAAAATATGATACAAAAGTAAAGTACATAGAAATACAACAAGGATAGGTATAGAAAATCCCTGTGATGACCCCTTGGTCATCTTGGAGGTTGTTTCGATAGAAAGGCTTCAAGTGTTGGCCATTCATGGGAAGGTTTAAAAATTTTCCGTCTATAGTGTTAAGGAAAAAAGAATTGGTGCTAGCCATGTTGCAGATGATAAACGGGCCTTTCCAAACGCTATCAAATTTCCCATGCTTTCCAGGCTTCTCCCTTCTCTTATCCCATAAGAGAACAATATCTCCGATTTGGAAAGCTCTCGGACTGGCTGACTTATCAAAAGTGCCCTTCATACTTTCCTGATGTCTAAGTGACTGATCAAGGGCAGCTCTTCGGGATTCATCCAATTCTATAATCTGGTTTATTCTCTGCTCTATTTCTTCCTATTATGTGCCATACTCACTTGGCATCCTGAAGATCGAAATTTGCATACTAACCAGAAGGGTGGCTATGAGTCCATACACTAGCTCAAAAGGTGATTTACCAGTTGAGTTCTTCTTAGTGATTCTATCTGCCCACACAACATACTTAATTTTACTATCCCATGATCTCTTATTATCCCCCACAGTCTTCTTGAGGATTGACATTAAATTTTTATTGGTGGACTCAACAAGTCCATTGCCCTGTGGGTAATAATCAGATGAGTGGGATAGGATAATGCCATACTTAAAACATAAGTCATTCATTTTTTTGGAACTGAAGGCCTTGGCATTATCAGTTGTTTTTTTTAAGGGAGTCCTGAATATGGTGATGATTCTTTCCTTGATGAAATCTATAACAACCTTCTCAGTGGCAGTCTTAGTAGGTATATCCTCTACCCACTTGGTGAAATAATCGGTTGCTATGAGAATCCAACAAAAACCATTGTTGGAGTTATCCTTGAATTTTCCAATAAAATCAAGCCCCCACTGCTGAAAAGGGGCAAGGACAACAACCGGAGTAAGGGGAAGAGCTACCAATTTCTGCTTCCCAGTTAACAGTTGGCACTCTTGGCAATACTTGATATGCTTGTGAGCATCTACAAAAATGGTTGGCCAATAGTAACAAGCTCTCAATATTTTGTGGGAAGTTGTATTCTCTGCATAATGGCCTCCACAAAATCCTGAGTGAAACTTTGGTCATATCTTCTTAGAATCTTTTTCATTGATGCACCTAAGTATAATACCATCTGGGTTCCTCCAACCCAGACCCTCTTGGGTAAGGCAATACCTAGCGGTCTTAAGTCTCAAAGCCCTATGCTTGTGTCCCTTGAGGTGATCAGGGCAAGTGAGATGGAGAAGAAAGAAAATGATGTCTGAATACCAATGGTTGTCAAGGTTCTGAAGGGCAGGAGTCATGGTAGGCTGCGGGATATCATTTTCTGTGATCATTTCAATGGCTTCTTCATTCTTCTAAGTAAGCATTTTTGCGAGGCCCTGTCCCTTGATTAATTTAGTGGGATTTATCTCAAGGTCATATTCCTGAATCTTGGATACCCATGTACCCCTTATTCCTAAACAATCTTTTTGAGAAAGGATATCCTTGACCGCAGTGTGGGGAACATATCCGATAACCTTGGAATACTCGATATAAGTCTTGAAATGTTTTAATGATTTGACCAAGGCATAGGCTTTCTTTTCCATGATGGTATATTTTAGCTCAGAATTATGCAAGGCTCTACTCATGAATGCTATGGGTTGCTCAAACCCTTCAATGTTCTTTTGGAGCAACACACCCGCAAGTGTATTCATAAGCAAATGAGAAGATCATGAAATCCTTAGTGTAGTCAGGGCTGACTAAGACCAGAGACTTGGACATGGCATCTTTAATAGTGTCAAAATCATTCCTTCCTTCATCAGTCCATATGAATTTGACATCTTTCTTTAGGATCGTCTGCATAGGCTTCATGAGTTCTGCCAGGTTGGGAATGAATCTCCTGATGAAGTTAATGTGACCATTAAATGATTGGAGACCTTTAACATTTCTGGGAAGGGGAATCTTTTGTATAGCTTCTATCCTTTCAGGATAAACTTTGACCCTGTCTTTGTTGATAATGTGACCTAAAATCTTTCCTTCTTCAATACCTAAGACCGACTTAGCTAGGTTTAAAGAAATGCCATACTTCCTACACCGTTCAAAAATCTGCCTGAGATGACCAACATTGCTGGATCTCTCCTTCGAAAAAACAGTGAGATTATCTTGGTAGATCTCAATGATTTTTCCAATCAACTCCTTGAAGGCATAATCCATGGCCCTTTCGAAAGTAGTTCCTACGTTTAAAAGGCCAAAGGGCATTCTTAGATATTCAAAAGTGACCCAAGGAGTTGTGAGGGTGGTCTTATGTCTATCTTCCTCTTGAATGAGTACCTAGTTGTAGCATGAAAAACCATCTAGCATTGACATCATGCTCGATCTAGTGACCTGTTGGAGGAGGGTCTCCATGTTGGGGAGGGGGTAATTGTCCTTTTGACATGCTATGTTTAGATTCCTGAAATCTATACATATCCTTATGCTCCCGTTCTTCTTCCTAACAACTACTAAGTTAGAGCACCATGTTGAATGTCTAGTGGGAGCTTTTATTTCTGCTGCTATAATTTTCTCTAACTCCTTCTTGATGATTGGTGCTAACTTAGGGTTTATTTCCCTAAGTTTTTGTCTAATAGGCTTTCATTTTTGACATTCTAGCTTTAAGGGAATAATATGTTGAAATAAATCTTCCCTATAGGATTTGATCTCATCATAAGTAAAGGAAAATACATCCCTATACTCTTTGACCAGATTGATGAGGCTGTTCCTTTCTTTTTCAGAAGTATTTTTTCCATTTTTTATGATTTTCGGTTTTGTTCCCGTCTCAATGTTGATTTCAATGTAATCATCCGGCTTCATTTGCTCGACATTGTTCTTTTTTCTATCTTGTATATCAAATATGTTTTCTAAGGTAACAAAGCCATGTGTTACAGGATTTAAATGGTGACCCTCATCCTTATATTCTTTACCTTCCTCACGTTGACTGGCTTTATAATTAGAAAATTCATCAAGATGATTAATAAATTTTAATATTTGTGCATCATCTTGGAAAACCTGCCAATGTTCAAGATTATAAAGAATAGAAGGTCTAAAGTTAATCTCTAAAGGACAATCCCCCTTTAACATCTCATCTTATGGCTGAAGAGTTGACGCTGAAACTGCAAGATTGTCAGAGGCACTATTCTGATCTCTAGGGATTGCTTCTACATTAAGGGCATCAAAGAATTCCATTGTATCCGAGATTGCATTTCTATATTTCTTAAGTATTTGACACTTACATGCAAACTGACCCTTAACTTGTTGGAAAATCAAATCAGAGTCCCCTTTAATATCAAGCAACTTAATCTCGATGTCCTTGGCAATATCAATGCCCAGTAGAAGTGCCTCATATTCTGCTACATTGTTTATTGCCTCAAATTCTAATCTAAAAGCAAAGTTGAAGACTTTACCTTCGGGTGACATAATGACTATCCCAACACCTTTCCCTGCTCTAGAATAGGCTCCATCAAAGTTCATCCTCCATAATTCATTAAGATTTTTGTTTTTTATTTCTTCACGGATAGGCTCTAAGAAAGTGGAGTTAATTTGGTACATCCCTAGTTCACCTGAGTAGTTGACATACTCATTTGATGGATTCCCCAGGTTTTCTACATGATGTCTTTGTTATTTCTCCGTATGTAACTTAACTAATGAATCTTCTGATGTAGGTATAGTGGCGTAAGTCCAATCCATTTGGATGGATCCCCCCAAAGTTGCACCGAATTTTCTGGACAAGAGCATGCCCCATTTATCCGGTACATCTATGACAAGAATATCCATGGTAACATGGATGTTGGGTACTTTGCTAATCTCACATTTTGTTTTTCGATCATACCTTCAACTTTGACGGGTCTAGAATCCATGGCACATACATTTTGGTAAGGGTGAGTGGTTCTAAGGCCAAGTTGCTGCATGACTTTCTTGGTCATAATATTTGATCCCGATCCTGAATCTAGCATACAGTTGTGCAGGAGAAATTCACCTATCATCAACGACATGTAGAAGGGAAGGTGATCTTCTTTTCTTGGGTCCCTAGTATGGAAGATTACAGGAGGATCTCTGCAAACATTTTCCTGACTAGAAGGAGGTTGTTCTATAGTGTTGGCAAAAGTTACTTTCTTTGGAGCTTTAGGTTTTTCAACTGCGACTATTTTTGAGGTAGGAGGGGGATGATTGTTAATTTGAGGCTCAAGCATTTTCAACAATTTCTCCTTTTGACCAGGAATTTTACATAACTCAAGCACGGGAACCAGGACTTTAGAGTTTGCTAACCAACTACCTAAATCAAAAGTTAGAGCAACAGAATCTGACTTATCATCTATTTCAGGAGGGATGTCAGAAATTGTTACCTTTGGACTAGTTTGGGTAGATGGTCCTTCCCGAGGTCTTCTTTGATATGTTATGCCTTTAAAATTTTGAACATTGTTACTATTCGAAGGCATTTCCCCATAATAATCAGTTAAGTAATCAACCCGTTGATGAAACTGGTTAGCTTGATTCCAACTATCCTTGTGGTCAACATAGATGTCTTTGACATTGTGAATGAATTCAGGCTCGCTTGCAGACGTACTAGGACCGCACCCCTCGGGATAACCATGCTCCTAGACATAACATGCATAATGGAAGCCAGATTCCTCATGGAAATATTTGCACGCCCTACAAAATGGTTTGTAATGGTCAACCACATTCGTGCCCTCTAGCTGATGAGGAGGCCTCTGCTCATGGTTCGGATTCTTTCTCTGCCATGTTGTCCTGGTAGGAAAAGTTCTAGGAGTAGGCTGAGTTTGAGTTCTTTCCATTGTTATTACCCTATTCTAAATTTCCTTTAACTACACTAAATGTTTCTATTCGGCCTCCTCCATATTCTTCTTCATCTCCCTTTTCATATCGATCATCTGTTTTTCATAGGCATCCTTCATAGCTAATAAAGGATCCTTGTCTTTGGTCTCACTAATTTTCAAAGGGGTGGAAGACCTTGAATAATCGTGGAGGTTAGACTCACCGGATGATTTCATATTCTTATCAATTTTGATAGCCAAACCCTGAGCTAAAAGTAAAGTAGCCGACTCCTTATCTTTAATTTGGTATTGGATTTTACCACTCAAAGCTTTGATGTAATAGTCAAAAACAGAAGCTGTTGGAGGAGAGTAAGTGGCAGGGATGGAATTTGCTAATTCAATGAACCTGTTGTTGAATTCGTCCATTGTTTCAGTTTCAGACTTCTTTATGCTGGTTAAAGCCGCTACTAGATGTCTAGGCTCCTTTTTTCTACCAAACTTTCCAAGGAAAGCAGCCTTGAAGTCTGTTAAGGTGGCGAAAGAATTGTCCGGCAAATTATCGTACTAGTTGCTAGCCTTGCCATCCAAAGACAAGGAAAACAAGGTCATGTAAACATCTTCATGCCTATCAGTACCCTTGACATGGGCACCACAATGTCTGGTGAAATTCCTGATATGTTGCTCAACAGAGAGGGAGGCATCAGTGCCATTATATGTCGTAAGCTTGTCGATAGCCTTGTCAGGGATATCATGAGGATGACTTGCTATCTGAGGAAAGTTAAGTTGAGTAAAAAACTCACCCATTGGATTAAGGAAACAGTTATTATTTTGCAAATTTTCTAAGTTTTCTGGAAATAAAAGATGGATGTCTAAAACAGACTCAGATCCAAATTCTGCAAGGATCCTGCGAGAAGATAGTTTGTTTAATCTCCTCCTTAAGACCTTTTCGGGGTTAGGGATGAAATCGACCAAACCTATAGAATTTCCTCTAGTAGAATACCTTGAGGTGTTAACTGACAGTGGAGTCGCCAGGTGGACTTAAGTCTAATTTCAGAGAGTGATTGGACTAAAAAATCTACCAAAAAAGGATAAAAGGTAAAAAACTAAAAGAAACAAAGGTCGTCTAGGAGCAAAAAGATTTGTCCCCGGCGCCAAAAGATGTTGTCTCCCGATTGCACACTAACAACAGAAATCTTCTGAAAGCTGTCTCCTCACTTGAGAAAGTGGGAGAGGTGTGACCCTGGGGGCAAGCATAGAGCTAGGTACTGTCACCTACTCCTATTTCCTCCGTTTAGGCTAACTCCTAACGAAGCCAAGGGGGGTAGTCCCTAACAAAAAGTTTTCTATGGCTCAATGTTTAAGTTAAGTTTTGGATGTTTTGGATGCGGATGGGTGTTGTTTAGGAGTTATTGTGATTTAAAATGATTAATATTAAGGGGATGATGATTAATTAAAGCAATCCACGTTGCTAACAAGAGATCACACATATACGGAAAGATTCCAAACTTATAACTTAAGCATTCAAATATAATCAATTGAAATGGACCATAGACAGTTGATCAAGATAGCAAATTAATCAAATATAACAAAGGACCAGCACCTTATGGAGTCAAATAAGCACGTGAAATAAAGTCTAGGAATTTAAGCTAGTGAGTATTAGGTTTTGCAAGTGCTCTTGGTAGATTTTAAGAGTTTTTTGTTTGTGATGTTCACTTATGGTGGCTGGATGTCCTAACCTGTAATACCTTCAGTGGCTCCGTTCGAAGTCATGGCAACCCCTGTCTAGGGTCAAAGGTAAGTGTTCAATAACTTAAATACCAGTGCCCAGATTAGGTAGCCTCACACCCACACTTGGAATTTTCCCACATGCCTCGGTATTTATCGAACAACGCCGGTGCGTTGGTTATGGGGAAAAGTTTTAGTTAAGTTCCTCTTGTGGGGTTTAGAGATCCAATGCCATTTCTCGGTATTCCGATCGAGGATCAGTCAGAACATACTCCGGCAAAGAGGGAAGGGGTTTATTTAATTAAAGGGATGTGAGTTGCAAATTTTATTAAGTTAATTAATTAAAACTCTCCGATAGAGAGCATTGTTGACCTCGTCTTATGACAGTGGTTCAAGAGACTTAGCTATTCTATATGCTTCATGCAAGGATATGCAGTGGGAATGCTATCTGATAGAGAGTGCTCTTGACTTGGATTATGGAAAGTTCAAGAGACTTTCAAGATTAATTGATTAACTTATTAAACAATGAAAAGACGACTCTTCGATAGAGAGCACTCTTGATCTACAAAGTGAGATTCAAGACATTTCTACTTTAAACAATTGAATTACTTATGAAAGATACAAAAAATTAAAAGATGAAGTAATCAACCTAGTTAATGAAACAAAATGGGCTAATCTAACAATTAGTATCTACTTTGCAAAAAATGAAACTACTCTAAGTACTTGAAATAAATCTAAGCTAAGAACAAAAACCACTTTTCCCCAAATGGGGAAGAAAAACCAAGTATGGGAGGCCCTATCCCACTTAGCCTTGTTTTATTAATGAATTACAAATGCCTTTGGAACTTAATCCTTGTCAAGACTTTGAGAAGTAACTTAAGTAAAAATGAAAAACTCTTATGAGTTTGTACAAAGGAGAATGACTTCTTTTTTGGCTTTGGATCATTGTCTTTGGATCTAGCTCTGCTTGCTCTTTCTTGTTTGGTTTTGCTTTTAGTTCACCTATGGATAAGATTTCTAAACAAGGACTAGTGAGAGTGTTAAGAAACCAAATTTAACCTGTGATTTGAAAAGATTAAGTGGATGAGAAGACAAGTGCCTTATGAGATGAAACAAGAGATCAAAACAATGGAATGAGACCCAAAATCAAAACTTGGAAAGGATCAGGCAAGCTCACCGTTTTTTATGTAAAATGAACGATTTTTGGCGAAACGATTTGGGATTTTTTGCGAATTTAAAATTAAAGATTTTTTAACATTATAGGCTAATTTCCTGAATCTAGAAAATAGCCAAAAATTGCAGAAAATCAGTAAAAAAGCAGTAACTACAAAATGACACACTTTTCAAAAAGAAGTCAAAAAATAAAAATAAAAAAATTGAAAAAAATTGAAAATTTTCTGATTTTTTAATCAATTTCCAGAATTTAGAATTAACAGAAAAAGTAAAAAATTAGCCCAAAAAACAATGAGCTTGAAATGGCACGCTTTTCGAGAAAAAGTCAAAAAAATTGAAAATTTTTGGAAAATTTCTAATTTTTTAATGAATTTCTAGAATTTAGAGTTAATGAAAAATACAGAAAACCAGGAAGCCCAAAAAATGGAAAATTTGCACGTTTTTCGAGAAAACGCGTGCACGTTTTCCAAGGAAAAAAAAAAGCTGGATTTAAAAAAGAAATGAAACTAGATCTTTAAAAATGGACCTTTAGAATGATGGATCTAGCTTTGAAAAAGTAGATCTAAGGCTAGAAAGCCTAGATCTATCTTAGTAGAATTCAAGCAAGCTAAAAATAAAGATTTAAATGACTTGATAACTTCTACAAAAGTGGAAAAGAGGTAAGATAGAACCTTGAAAATAGAGATCCACTTGTAGCAATCAAAGTAGCTAGTATAATTTTTTGAAGTTTGTTTGGAGAAGGCAAGAAAGATCCGAAACCGCTTGCAACCCTACAAACAAAAATATTTATAATGGAACACTTGTATGGTGAAGGTATTAGATACTGAAAGCTCCTACTAGATGCAATCCCTGAAGACACAAACACTCAATGCAGATTTGATTAGAAGCCTAAGTACTAGATTGTTAGTCTTCAATAAACATAATAATCAAATTGCAATACAATAGTAGGGTGAAAGAGATATTACTTCACATAGGATGAAGACACAATGCTAAAAGCCCATCAAGTGACCTCCAAAGTCTCAATATTTTATTAACAAAAGCAGCTTACAAAATCCAGCAGAGTTTCTATGCCAAACTCTTCTCTCCAATAGAGCTGAAAGAGCCTCTATTTTAACAAATGAGAGAGTGGTAAAACCCTAAAACCAAAAAACCAACCCTAACCAGCTTAGCCACCTAACAAAGAGCTCAAACCTAAACCGGAGAACTGGGAGTGAGAGGAGGCCTCCACCCAGGCAAGGAACCCCCACTCCAAACCTGTGCACTGAAAACAAGCCAAGGATGAGGCCACACATGTGATGTAGGTAAGCTCATCCTTTGTTTCGGTTGGAGCCTCCGTTAGGTTTGGGAAGCCCACTGATGATGCAAGCTTTAGTCTTCACCTCGATCAAATCACCGAACCAATGAGTGCTCTCCATCTCATCTTTAGCTCGAGATGACATGTCTGCTAATTGATAATAAATTAATTGCTCTCTTAATGATGACTGAAGCTGAGTTATGATAACTCCAATCATCATAAGTGCTCCATGAGATGTCATTTAGCCTTTTATTTTACTGAATTTGGATTAATTTGGAGAGTTTTAGTTTTCTCCAAAATAATCATTTTTTTAATAAAAATCATTTTTTAATAAAAATCATTTTTTTACTAAAAATCATTTTTTAATAAAAATCATTTTTTTACTAAAAATCATTTTTTTACTCAAAACTGACTTTTTTGAGTAAAAAGGAATTATGTGTCCGATTGTTGATCTAAAAGCTGGCTCTGACTGGATGGCTGATCAAGAATGATTTTTGGCTTAAATTTAGAGACTTCAATCACTGAATTCTGAGTCCGAATCATGAACGGGTTTTTTCCATTTAATTTATGAAAAAATTAACCCAAACAACTTAGGAAAAGTAATTAAAAAAATAATTTTTCACTGTTCGAAAAAGATTTTTTCAAATTTTTTTTATATTTCTAGATGACTTAGGACATGACCATGATCTATATAAATAATTTCTAGTAGGATTATAACACTCAGTTGGGCTCTAATACCCCCCCGAAGCCCAGAATTCAACATCGAGCATTCCAGCTTTGGAGGAAGCGAGAGAAAACCTCGTCAATTATACTCGGCTGAAGGCAGAGCATAATTGTCAAGGGCAAAAAACTCCTTGGAATACCCTATTTTAGATTCTATGTCTTAGGAGACCGAACCACTCAAAAATATCCTACTAGCAAATTTTATTACAAACCCCGTGGGGCCATAGTCAAAATTATTCAAATAAAAAAGTGACTAGCCAATATTGGCTAGACAAGTAGATGGATCAACTGATACACTGGAATTAGACTTTGAACAATTCTATCAACCGGCGGCTCCTCAGGTAACCCAACTATGGTACAGAAAAGTTGGTAACACAACCCTTCTTTAATAATTCCCATTTTGATTTGATCTTATACATGTCTATCATTGTTAAATTTTCTGGAAATAAAAGTGAATTTCTAAACTCTAAAGCATTTTCTCCATATCTTCAGCTTTTCCCTACATTTAAATGTATGACTACATCATCCACCAATCGATCTACAACTTTCTATACATTAAACTAATTTGTAGTTTGAGAGAAGTTTTTTATAGAATCTGTATGTTCAAGCTATTATATTGTTTTCTCATGGCACTGCTTTGTGCTTAATGTACACAGTGTTTTGCACCTTCTATGTCTTGTGGCTTTATCATTCTCTTTTATTATGCTGAAGTTTGTCATTTGGCTTACAATTCAAGTGATTTTCATCGAACAATAGGCAATTCTCTTGCACTTATGTTTATCTCATTGCTTCCCCTGCTTCTTGTTGAATTCATTTTTAATAACAACATGTATCTTTATGAACATATATTTGTGAATGCACCAAGGTGGTACTTATCCTTCTTCACAATGTTATCTCCATTTTTAACACAAGAAGCTAAAAGCAAGCTTGTTGTCACCAGTCCTGCTAGAGTGATAGAGAGCTTGTTCAAGTACTACATTGTTCCTTTTCTTACATTGTAGTAGAAAAATTGGTTTAATTGTAGCATCCTAAATTTTGTATGTCTAAGGGAAAGGGTCACAATCTATCATAATTTAGAGCCTATTCTTTCATAGGTACATTTTTTCAGAGTATGTGCTAGTGCAGTATGGAGGTTTGAGCAGAGAGGATGATACAATATTCTATCCAACAGATGGGGGAGTTTCAGAGATATTCATCAAAGCAGGATTGAAACATATTATCGACATCCCAGCCACAAAGGTGACATTGCGTTGTGTTTTGCTTTAATATTGAGAATGTCGCATTAAAAGGAATATATATATCTCACACAAAATGAGGATGGAAAACAGATACATCTAAATATTCAAGAATAATTCAAGAGTCAAAGTGTTACATTTTTTAATGTTAAATTCTTTCTACGACCCCAACACTAGTTTTTACATTGAATTTGGGTACAAGTCAAAGTGTTGTACTTGTTTTGCTTTTAGAAATCAGCTTGTTCTCCACTTCTCTTCTCTTGGTTAGGGTATATCATCTGTGCATTGTTTTCTCCCTTTGATCTCAGCAATTACCAATACTGAACTAAGATTTCAAAGCAAGGGTGCCTTAGTTGACAGATATATTCACCCATGAGCTTTTTTATTTTATTTATTGTTTCCTTTTTGAACTCACAGGTTGGATCCACACTAGTTTGGGATATAACAATTTTGGGCTGGGAAGTGACCTACGGAGAAGAGTTTGTCCCAAATACAGAAGGTAGTTGCATTATTTTGATACAAGAAATGAATAAAATGGTTGTTGATGAAAATCCAATACGTAACTACTTTAAAATTCATGAGCTAGGAAAAGTGATGTTGATTATTGAGAACACTTCATCAAAGAAGAAGAGAGTTGTTTACAGAACCAAAGTCAAGTGTGAATAGTAACAAAATCCATGTAGTTCTTTATGTTACTTGTTTCTTGTACCTGGTAGGAAGAAATTCCAGCCTGTGATTAGATTACAATTTCAAATTGGATCATTTGCATAGACATCTTATGATTATTGTCATCTCATCCTGTTTGGAGTTTGTTTTTATGCTATAGTCAATTTGTCGTAATTTCATGCCAAATTTAGAAGGCATTTGGCCCAAGAAAGTGTTCGAGTTTGCACTTTGTACATCTACAAGAGAAGTAAACATGCCAGTTATTTGGAGAGATGTGTGGCAATCATCATCATGAGTCAAACATTTTTTTCATGTAAATTATCTCTACACTCTCTCCATTTTCAATTTGTTCTTAGCAATCTGTGTAGGGAATATGATAGAGATATCATCTTGTCAGGTCCTCATGTATTCAGATTATATACTATTTGAAGGGAACTAAACTAGTGGCCTTTGTAACCAGCCACATGAGGTAGTGATTAATCAGTGAGTTATAACACTATATCTGACATAGCTCTTTGTTGTTAAATTTTTAACATTGCAGGTCCTGAATTCGTTTTGCTCTGTCAACTTAATATCTGCCAGATTGTACTTAATTATTATGTCTTGTATAAAGTTGTTGAGGCCTAGGGATGGGGTATTAAGTATATGTACCAGAAGAACAGACTCCACAAAAACTAAGATCCAAGGGTCTGGCTTGAGTGGTCAATTGGTCATCCAACAATAACAACAGAACAGATATGTCAGCTGGCCATGTGATTACTGAAAATCCAAAAGCCACCTAATTGGAATGGTTCTCTGTGGTCAAGTAGCGTATTTTCGATTATATGACTAGAAAAAAAGAAATGCCCAGAGTTAAAAACAATTTCATGTATTATCTATTTGATATTCTCTCTTTTTCCATCTATATTATTAACATTACTTGATGGCATCGTATTTAAAATGCAGCTCAACAGATTTGTTATTAGCCTAATTGTGATTGGATTTCTTTATGTATCTGCACCCAATCCAACATTACTTGATGGCATCATATTTAAAATGTATCCCTACAGATTTGTTATTAGCCTAAATGTGAGCTGGTTTATTTGTATATCTGCATCCGATCCAAGGAAGTATATTCCCTCCTAGAAGGTTTGCAATATCAACCTAATTGCGAGGTGGTTTATTTATGTATCTGCATCAAATCCAAGGAAGTACATTCCCTTATGGAAGTCTAATTGTGAGAGGTTTATTTATGTATCTACATCCAATCCAAGGAAGTATATCCCCTCATAGAAAGTTTGCAATATGCTATTATGCTTAACTGTCCATAGTTGTGTTTTTTTTCATCCAATACACTATGTACACTCATTGTATTTGAGAGCACATATACACAATATAGAACACTAAAAGATTTTCTCTTTATGTTAAATGTTTTTGTGATGTATAGTTACACTGACTTGTATAGCAATTTGTTTAAAATTTGGCCAATGATAATAAGGACAAACATTTCTTAATAACAAGGAGCTGGAATTTCAAATTTTATGTGCGTGTCAATTGGAAATTTAAATTTAATGACTGTTATATCTTTTTAGCACCTATCATTTTAGGTTTATGCAAATTGACAAAGTGTCAATTTTTTTAATATTTACCATTAATATTAAAAATATATACATTGCTCCTCTTTTTAATAATAGAAAATATGGAGAAAAAAAACTTTAAAAAAACACAACCCCAATATTAACCATCAAAAAAGAATAATGATTATGCTCCTATTAATAAAACAAAATAAAAAAAAAAAAACACAACCCCAATATTAACCTTCAAAAAAGAATAATGATTATGCTCCTGTTAATAAAACAACATAATGAATTGTTAATACCTGAAAGAAGGAATTAAAAGAGCTCATAACCAAAGCACATACACTATATCTTAGTCTTTCATTGAAAATCAAATAAGTCTCAATCGTAAAAAGAAGATCATTAATAATTAAAATTTAAACTTTGCCCACTTGCATAAGTTCCAAATGATTATTTTTTATCTAAATTTATTTAAAATTTTGAATCAATTTAAAGGTGATTTAAGTTTCCATCTATCCAAAGAATGAAAGAAAAATTCTTCAATAAGCTCAGATATCCACGAGTGAAACAAAAGTTTGACTTTAGATTTTAGATTGAGCTATTTGCTATCCCAATACCCACTCAATTATAAAATGTCAAACTTGGTTTATGAAAAGAATGCATATATGTGCTGTAGTTTTGAATAGAAAGATATTTCATAGACTTTCTATCTATTATTTACTTAATTAGGAATGGAAGAATCCATGATTCATTGACTTTCTTGATGTTGAAATCTCTGCAATAAAGAAAATTAAGAACTTTGAAATTAAGTTTCTAGAAATAAGAAAATAAATGTTCTATATTTAAAATTGATTACACAAATATAAAGCCTTATTACTCTTAGGATCATTATGGAGGAGTGCCGCAATGACAAATCCGATCTCTTTTGTTGCTTTGTGGACTTTAGAAAGGCTTTCGATACAGTACCTAGAAATAACCTTTGGAATAGGTTAGAAGAGCTTAAGGTTCCTTTCGAGCTAAGAGCTGCTGCAATAAGGCTTTACGAGAATGTAATTGCCAAGTTTAAAAGCAATGAGGGGTGGTCGAAAGATATTAAGTGTAATATCGGAGTTAAACAAGGTTTCCCCCTCTCCCCTACCCTTTTCGGCATTTACATTGATAAGTTAGAGAATTGTTTAGAAGAAGCAGGCTGTGCTGGTATGATCCTAGCTAGCATAGTCATCAACCTTCTTCTTTATGCTGACGATATTGTCCTTATGGCAAGGTGTTCTTCCGATCTTGATAAACAACTTTGTCTTCTTAAAGATTTCTTCTCTACAATGGGTATGACTGTTAACACTGACAAAACAAAAGTTATGATTATCAAATCCAAGAAGGACACATACGTTAATTTTGTGTATGATAATAGCAACTTGGAGGAAGTGTCTTCTTACAAGTACCTAGGAATTGATATTCATCACAAGGTCAACTGGAACTATAGCATTGAGAAAAGGATTAACGCAGGGTGGAAAGCTTACTTTGGTCTTGAAAATAATTGTAAAGCTGCAAACCTCGTGATGTGGGACAAAAAGAAGCTCCTCTTTGAAACTCTAGTCACTCCTGTTATCTTATATGGGTGTGAGGTTTGGGGTTGCAGCATCTCTAGAGAATCTTGGAGAAAGACTAAGCAAATCCAGAAGCGTTTTATAACTTACAACCTCAAAATCAAAAACAATACACCCTATCCTATTCTCCTTATAGAAGTGGGTCTTTCCCCCATCGAGAGCCTAGCCATGACTAGACTCCTGTTGTACAAGAAAAAAATCAATATAATGGGAGACCATAGACTCCCTAAGTTAGCTTTAAACTCCAGCCAAAATCACCTAAGGCTCAAGCGTGGATGGTATAAAGATACCAGGTCTTGGTTAAATCACTGGAAGATCGATGAAAATGTTGCATTGCAAAATATTAATAACATTAAAAATATTATTGCTTCTAAGTTTAAAGAAAAATTGTGGTGTGAGAAAGATTTAGAGGCCAAAAGAAAATTAAGATATTATAAGGAGGTCATCAACCCTACTCTTGAAGATCAAAACTATGTCTCTGTGTTAATCAATCCTAAGAAAAAAATTAACATAGCTAAGATAAGAACGAACTCGCATGAGCTCCACAGCGAAACTGGGCGTTGGACAGTCCCTAAAACTCCTTGGGTAGAAAGGATATGCCACCTTTGTGAGAGTAAGAACATTGAAGATGAAAATCACTTCCTCTTAGAGTGCCCTGCATACACCCACATTAAATCCCAGTTTCATAATCTTTGTTGCAATACTGACATTCCTAGCCTTTTAGCTTGTCAAAATTATAGTAAGCTCGAGACGCTTCTCTCCAAGCTCTTTGAGCATCGAAATATCACTCTAAAACAAACTAGTTAATTCTCTTCTTCAGGGTCCAATAGACCAAATTTTGGTCTCAGGGGACGTTAACCATCATCATCATCATCATCAAAATTAATTGACATTTATGAAACAAACAGAGAATACATAATGCAATAAAAAAAAATTGTTCTATATTTAAAATTGATTACACATAAATATAAAATTAATTGACATTTATGAAACATATAAAGAATACATAATGTGATTATGATTATTGTGGTTTTGGTTTTTCTGTCAAGCTAATGTTTACAAATGTTAATCTCATATAATAAATTACTGACAATGCCAATGACTAATATCCATTGCTATACATCAACTCACATAAGAACATTTATCAACTCACAGAATAACAGGGATTCATTCACCAAAATAAACCAACAAACTATGATATATGTCCATTCCAAACAAATTATTATTTATGTCAGTAATTCCAAATTCCAATCAAACAAAAAGATGTAACAAAAAATCAAGTTACCCAAGGAAATCGATTCGTGAATGGTGGGTCAATGTTGCTTTGATCCTTTAAAACTTCTTTTAATAGTGTGAGTGGTAACTGGTATAACCTTTTTTTGGTAGTGCTTGATTTTGTGAGCGATAGACACTCTATCAGAGGGAAGAGATTAATGCCAGCGGCTCGGGTGAGCAGAGCAGAAGCTTGGAGGATTGAGGAAGGGATGTTGGAATTTGGGAATCTGGGAATGGATTGGCTACCTCAACTCTTGAGGAAAAACAATAAACATAGTTGTGAGAAAAAGACTACATGGTAGTTGAGGAAAAACAATAAACATAGTTGTGAGAAAAAGACTACCTACCATGTTAGAACTATGAAAATAATTTTTAGTAAAAGGGTAGAGAAAGGTGCAGCTTTTAGCTATCAATGAAATTCAATATCACTGTTTATAATGTATTCACCTTCAGGTCTACAACTTTACCATTCTACACACACCATCATTTATCATTTTGATGTAAGTACAGTTTACACGCAACTTCATTTATATACAAGTATAGAATTTAATTAATGATCAATGTCTTGGCCTCACCTTGACCTATGTCCATAATATAGATTCTCGCACTAAATCTTATAATGCACTGTAAATCCTATAATGCACAGTGCACTCCAGGTAGTCAATGTATTAAAACTTATGACGGGATGAAATTTTGTAAAGCTGTAGATATTACACTACACTCCAAGTAGTCAGTGTATTAAAACTTATGATGGGATGAAATTTTGTAAAGCTGTAGATATTAATGTGCTCAATTTGGATTCATCTGTCAAATACGTCTTGGAAAAAAAAAACGTTATCTAGGCCGTCAAATTCCAGACCTGACAAGGAGTTGATGAAGATAATTTGTTTGCAAAATTGCACAATCTAAAAAAGAGAATTCAAATATATAGCATTAATGTTTGAAACATACCTCTAGTTTAATGAACCAAGTCCATTCCTCATAAGTTTCTAAAGTTAACTCAAATCGCATCAGTTTTTCAATATTTTCAGAAACTCAAACATTTAGCTCACATCTGAGGTAAAAGTAGAAAACATTATAATTTTTGTTCAATGAACCTCACATCAAATAATGCATAAATTTGAAACAAATGAAAAAATAGCAAATGCAAAATATTATTAAAACATTTGAAAGAAATGAATTGCTGTTAGCTTAACAATAGCAAATGCAAAATATCAGTAAATTTTATGTACTCGGAAGTTAGATTGAAAATATATAAAACTGCATAAAATTTGATATTAACGCAAAGAACAAAGAACAACTACAACAGAAAAATTTAGTCCTTAACAACACAAAAATTTAGTTGTGATATCGTTTGAATTTCTTGTCCAACCAAAATAACAAAGAATATTTAGCTTAATTTCTTGTCCACCCAAAAGAACAAATAATATTTGGCTTGGAATGCTTTTAGGAATACATATATTTAGTTTAAACTACACCTAAATTAAAGGCAATTTTGAAGCACACCTGCAATTTACAACAACTCAATAAATAGTTTTAACAACGTAATACAAATATTTAGTTTTAAAAGTTGGCACCTTCATATCCTTGGCTAGAATTTTTATTTGTCCAATATCATATTATTAATTGTCATGGCTGACGGGCGTGCCAAAAACATTAATTGGGATCTTGGAAATATGGAATATTAAAGGAGTTATTGTTTACGAGAAGTCAAAAGGTTGAGGATAATTATAACATTGTTGATATTAGCTATGCCTCCAGGCCTTGGGGCACACGAATCTAAGGAAATGTCATTCCATCAAACCAATAATAATCTTAAAAAATTGACATTTAAAAAATTAAAAAATTAAAACAAATTAAATAATACACAACCTTAGTCTAAATTTCATGTCTTTTTTTTACGACTACAAATTACACCAAATAATTGCCCCGATTCATATATATCCCCTTGTCCGAGACATAAAACTAACTCATTGAAAATATTTTACCTTTATGTATTATAACATGTTAAAACTTAATCTATTTTTATGTTTATTGTTAATAACATGTTAAAACCTTTAACATAAATAACAGCTAATAAAATTGTATGTTCATTACATGTGTTCTCATCATTATGTTTCCTCCATAAATTTATATGTTTATTACGAGTATTATAATAATTATGTTTCCTTTTTAATATGCAAATTAATAAAAATCAGTTTGGGTGTTTTCAATCATTTTGTATATAATGGTATTTGTAAAAACTTAAATATAATGATTTATTGTGACAATTGAGAAATATTATAATATCTTTAAAATGTTTTTTTATAAAAAGTTTATACATAATTTAGACATTAAAAAATGTTTATAACGAAGAAAAAAAACATTGATTTATGTTTATGGTTCATACTGTATCTTTAAAAGAGAATGATGAAATATGTAGCTTTCTAACATGCATAGTTTAGGGCTGGTAATTTTACTCTACACAAATGTTGTGGGTTTACTTTTTACATCTTTGTAAGGAGGGCTTAACAATTAGGAACATTTATTTTTATCTTAGGATGTTATGGGTTCAACTTTGTATGGGGTAAGTTGTGTATAGCTTTGTAGACTTTAGCAATCAAATCATTGCACGAAGAGGGGTCCCATATCCCAAAAAAAGATGCCATCTCATACACCAATTTAGAGTTTGGCGAACTTAAAAATAGATTATATTATTGTTGTTGTTGTTTTTACTGTTTGTTATTAAAAAAATGTTCAAAATAGGAAAAAATATTAAAATCAAATATAAAAATTCAGCACTACATTGAAGTCTTCTACTAACTAAGTCCTTCCTTGAAGTTAACATTCTGATTTTGTTCTAACCAAGTCAACCCTTAAAATATTAGTGGAAAACCCCTACCCATTTTGATCCAATTTGTTGTAGTGATGTTATCTTTCATTGTTTTCTTTTATCATACACTGTATAATGCCTCTTTAAAATATCATGCAATCTTGTCATTTTCTAATAATGAAAACTACATAACTACAAATTTATAATCTTATTTTATGTCAATGGTTTTTGATTAGTTGGTAAAGTGAGTTTTTGTGTTTCAGCTACCAATATTTGGAGACATGTTTATCCCTTGTGACTAGGAGAACCCACATAAGAGGGTCTCTTTTGTTGTTGACATCAATTTTTTGAGCCTAAAATGAATTTGGTAGTGTAGAAAGATCAGAATGTATTCTTATGCAAAAGATAACTACGATGAGTGTGTGAGGCGGATTATCTTAATTAGAGTAAATTATTATACTAAGAAATATATTCATTTGTTTTGAACTTCACCGTTTGATAACTCACTCTACACAACCAAAATATAACAATTGGTCATAGGAATTAAACAATGAACAACAATTGTGTAGTGGGCATGCCTCTGGCTTACTGCACCACCACACCTTTCATGGTTATGGTGTGAAAGAACACTTCCACTCATTCCCCTGATACTACAGTACCTATAATAATAGGGTTATTACTTCAATAAAATGTTAGGCTCAACATTGCACCTTAATACCCCTCTTAGACCAGGTTCACTGCTAGCCTCCTCTTCCCCACATACAATGATGGAGTAGTTTTAGACTTTCCCAGTAAAAATGTAATAATACTATTTACTATTTCACAATGCTACCAATAATAATTATTCTACCCCCATTTTAATGTCAATCCTCCTCTTTTCAATACACCCTAGAAAGCAACATATTTTTTCTAAGAAAATTATCCATCTTCCAATCTCCCTAAGTTTTATTTTCCCACTTTTAATATTATTCACCATTGTGAGTAAATTTATCGCTCTAATTGACTCATGGTCTCCACCATTTGATTAAAATTCATATGGGTTATCTCTACATCTAACCTAGGTCAATGCGAGACTTGATATGTTATGTACTAACTCGGGGAATATATCGGGTTAAATGTACATACAATGACGTTGAGGGGTGCATGGATGGAGTTAAATGTGTATGTAATGGGGTCATTTTAATGAATACCCTACATGTGTAATTAGTGAATATGCATATATAGAGGTTATGTGATCATCAGGTTTGTTGAGATTCCGCAGTAAAGATTCATGGCATCTTGTGGAGAGTCTGCGGTGAGTGAATATTTGATGTCAACGTTTTGAGCCATGTGTGGCTCATTGTTAGGACAATAGCGATGCCTAGAATGTATGCTCATCTTTCATTAAGGTATTAATATCGAACAACCCTCTTGAGATAGTGCCGACTAAGTTAAGTGATGCATCTATTCCTACATTGTTTAAGAAATGAACAGTGAGTGATCTTCTTATTTTTAGTTATTCAAATGTTTTCTAGGCTTCTCAAATTTCCGAGGGTTCCCGCTTTATACCGGTTGGAAATTAGGTTTGTTGAGATTCCGTAGTAAAGATTCATGGCATCTTGTGGAGAGTCTACGGTGATTGAAGAGTTGATTTCAACATTTGGATCCATTCCTATAAATAGGTGAAGTGGGTGTATGAATGCCTCTAAGTATTTGGACTAGATTCTTTTATTATTATGGATTTATTTTGTAACTCATATCTCTTATCTATATTTGATTTGTGATCCATGTTTACATTTTTGTACATGGTGTGTATTTTGTTATATTATAATATCTTAAGGATTTTGTATCATAGTCATTGTCATTATAATTTTTTTTTGGATATGTTTCACATAAAAAACATTGTGAGTCACCTTAGGAGACCTAGTGAAGCACTTGTGGAAAAAAATTTAGGTTTTGGTTTAGTGTAAGTTCAGATATATAGTCTATGGATGTTAAGGTTTCTCACTAGTCTAAAATTAGTCTCAAATAAATTTATAAGATAAATTTATTGTATAAAAATACTGAGAGATTGAAATAAAGTGTCACTTGTTGAATAAGAGATAATGTAGACCATAGATTTTTTGTTATAAAATTCATAATAAGAAAATCAAACACATGTGAGGCCATACAAGATTTCTCTCCTAAAAGGGACAAAAACAAAAACTTTTAGGAAATTTACCATAAATGTTTCTTGGAATATTGGAATTTGTTAAAAAATATGGAACTACAGAGAAGACACATTAAGAAAGTACAATTCATAATTCTAATTCATAAGGGAAAATGTATTAGCATCACCTTAAGAGGAATATGGACCAACAAGGCAAAATGCAATCAATGATTTAAAAATGTATGTTAATTTGAATTTAGCATCACTTTTTATTGCAAGGTCTAATTTAGGTGATTCAAAAGTACTTGGAAAGATGAAACACAAGAAAATATGTAGAAAAAACCTTACTATCCATTTTTTAAATTGTTTCCAATATATTGAATTTGGAAGTTAAAGTTTTTACTTAGACCATAAATAAAAATTCCAATACCTAATTTTAGTAGAGTTGAAGATAAATATGAAATCAATCCTAGGAAATGGTTGTGGATTATGAATGGAAACCTTGAAAATTCTTATAGGTTTTAACTTTTATGGTGAAAATTATAAGGTATACATGTCTTGATATAACAACTCAGGAATTCACTATAATGAAATTATCTGAATAACTCTTCCCAAAAGGATGGATCAATGACTCAAAAATGGAAGTGATGGATATTTAACTCAAGATGAATTGGAATATGTAAGAGAGGAAACTAGAGAGAAAAGTGTGGGGTTGTCCAAGATAAAAGCTATTAATGAATCACTCACATATATAATTATTATATACCTATCACACATATGAATTAATAATATCATATATCTACATATTATAGGATGGCTATATATGGTTCGTGATACAAACTAGCTCTTACATACCTACAAATATATTATTACTATAATATATATTATAAATTAAAACATACACATACACACGCGTGCACACGCACACACACACACACACACACACACACACACACACAATCTCAAACATAAAAATTATTAATAGGCCATGGAATTTGTAAACACAAAACCTAGGCCTTAGACCATCTCCATTCTTGGCATATCCTACACCGATTATATAATATGAAACCACATTTAATTGGTACTCTGTGAAATATGGTTGAAATGGAGTAATTAGTCAACCTAATTAACCAATGTTAATATATCACATAAGTTATATTTCCTAATTATGAATATATTATATGGATTTAGAGAACTCCTTGTAGTTTCATAAATTTTAACAGGAAATTGCAAAATTTTACTATCAAAATTGCAATTCTCCATTTTCATTTGACCACCTCTCTAATGCAGTCCTAGTTATTAAAAATGACAATTTCAATAATCCATAAAAAATTATGTCATCATTATAAAAAAAATTGTGGGAAACATAGGGAAGATTAATATGCTCCATGGTTAGCTTTCTCCATGGCCAATTAACCAACAGGCCTTTCATCAATCCCTTGAGAGTACCTTCTGAGTCATTATTATTCATTCACCTTCCTAATTAGGTGCAATGGCTAATTAGATCTCTACTTAAAACATGCTCATGGGCCATCGTGTTATATCATATCTACATGGCATGTTAATATTGTTTGGTATAGGGTGAAAACACGAAGTTGGTATACACTTTTTTGCACGTTTGACAAAAAATGCAAAATTTTATGTTTTTCAACTTAAACCCTTTCAAGCTCATATCCCCCTTAGGAATTTCACCTTAACGTAAACATAAGAGGTTTAGAGAATTATATTAGCTTTGTACTAATATTTTTTTGAAATTTGTTTATGGACATAGAGTAGGACAAATTTGACACAAAACAATGACATATACTTTAAAGTTTTAGGTTTGGATAATGAGTGACCTATGTTCCCTTCATTTTTTTTAGATATGGTTATTCATTTTACAGAAACCAAATGTACGTTCATAATCTACACAGATTGTACTTTGCAATGGACGATATGTTGAGGAGTTTCAAACCTAAACGTTATTTTTATTGTTTTTCAAAATTTAACATATATGTTTAAAAAATGGTGCCTTATTGACACATGTTTGTTTCCTCCCATTTTCTTTCAAATCTGACTCTTAGCAATCAAACTAAAACTACCCGTTTGAAGAGGACAGTGCAAAGAACATCCTGGTGAGTTTTTACATTTTTTATTTGTTCTCATTATGATGATCTTGAAATTTTAGTGTGACTAATTCTCAAAACATTGTATAGAAACTTCACATTTTCACCCTATATTCCATATTCATCTAGTTTTAGTTATTATCTGGTCATAATTTTCATCCCTAGACAAAATTAATAATGTGTTTAGTTATTTTTAATTGTACACATATTATTTAGTAAATTTTGTTATCCCATAAATATTAAATTATTGATTTCATTTAATAATTTTTTGTTGCATTGCTCATATTCAATTGTTAGCTTAAAAAAACTATCATGACTAACTTTTTTAGCCATGTAATCAATAATTTGCCTAATTTTGCTAGCGTTAAAATCGTTTCACCACAAGTGTGAAAAAATACAAGACAAGGAGACACCGTGTGGGGTCATATGATAAGGTCAAATGGATTTTATTAGTCTCATTAATCCAACCAATACTATTTTGAATAAATCCATTGACTTATAGAGGCTAATATTCCCTTTGTTGCACTTGGAAAAAGGTAACATAATGACCAAAATCTAGGATTTCTACCTAGGTGTCATTTCTGGGTTTCATTTTCATCTGAGAAATATAACATTGGAAATTGGGGAATGCCACTAGATCCATTAATACATAGATACAATTCCACTCACTCTAACTAACTCTTCCGTACCCTTTCTATCCCTCTCAGGTGTATTCAACCCCCATCTATTAATAGGTTTTTGAAAGCCCAAATAGAAAGAGAGGAAGGCCATTAGGAGCCATAAGCCATGTGATTTTAATTTAATTTTCAAAACCATCATGCCAAAATCCCCCCTTACATAAAAGAAACATAGATGTGGATTATGGTTAAAAATAATATTGCTTGGGCACTTTCACTTAAAACACATGCATTGTTTTGTTTTATTAAAAATACATATTGATTTTATATCTAAATAATTACCTTTTTAACATAAAAATTTGTTTGTATCCAGCAACATCACAAATTAGGAACCATAGAAATCCCTTACTCACCTAAATGGTTATATTGATTTAAAGGTATCTCTCAACTATTTTGAGGAATTCCTAGTAATATTTTGAACCTCAACTAACACTATTGTTATCTTCACAATATTTTCCTTCAGGAGAAATATTAGTAGGACAAACTATTCTTGGATCATCCTTATTGACCTCAATAAATACTTCTAGTCAACCAACATTGCCAATGTTACCAATAGGTGTTCCATAACCACCTTCCCCTTCCCTTCACTCTCTCCTATTCATTCAAAATATTACATATATGGCTTCGTTGAATATTCAAAAAATAATAAATCTAAAAAATGACCCCATTTCCATGATCCCACATAGAAGCCATGTCAAGCAAGCTTCCCTCTAATATTCCAAACTTCACACATAGAGACCGAGAGAATAATTAGCCAATCATGTTATAAGAATTTTCATTTATCATGTTCCTAAAAAAAATTACTAAAAGCAAGATATGGCTTAGGTTGTTTGAGAGAGCCCTCATTGGACCATCAATTAAATGGTATATAAATGAACCTAACATGTCGCATTCACTTTTTTACTCTTTGGAAAATGAATTCCTTACCTCTTCCAATTACCAATATTCCATTACACAGGGATGGAACTAGTAACCAATTTTTGTCAACCTTTCTCAACCCTATCATTGACCATATCCAAAAAATGGCATTGGTATTCAAGCATGTGTAAAATTGAATCAAAAAATAAAATACTCATGGATTGGTTTTTGAAATCAATTTCACCATTAATAGGAAAATATATGGAAACTATCATTCCCCAAATAGAAGATGAGACAGTCCTCAAAGAAAATACATTTCAACCTAATCTATGTTGACTCATGGAATCCATATATGTCACTTCCAGACGCTCCTTACCCCTTTCCATTTAAAATCATATTACTATTGGTTCATCACATTCAATGATGGTATAATTTGAAATATTAGTCCCATCACTACTCCATACAAACATCTAATCCCTTATAGAAACTAGTTTGGTGGATTCAATACCTCTCACAGAATATCTACTATCTTGTATGGACAAACAAAATTTTCACATCCTAGTATGCTCATAAAGTATTTCATAGCTATCACACAAAACCAACAAGTGTCAATACAAACCAAACAACTGTACTCAACCAATACAATCTATAGTAGTATAGTAAAAACATGTCAACATCGCACTCCACACCAAAATAGTATGGATCACCCACACATGCTGCCTCATAACTACCATTCCTTGTCCCAACAACATTACAAACCCCCTCCCATCAATTCAATGTTGATTTTATAAAACCATCATGTTCTTGACAAACATAAGTGTTTGAGAAATTGAATATGGTAAACTAATCCAATCCTCAAAATAATGGGAAAATCAAAACACCAAATCTAATTGTAATATACACTTATGGTACTATGCTCGACCCCAAAAATTTTCCCAATGGAAAATAGACAAAGATCGAGAAACATTATAAACACAGATATATAGACACAAAGGTTTAACAAACCAATGCATAAACCAATTCATCTATTACGTCAACCTTGTTATGAAATATTATCCACAACCACAGTTCATTAGTTCAACTTTTTGTAAGGTTCGCCATTACACCAAAACCCGCAGATGTTGATGAACATTTGAAACCCAACACAAGGTCCTATCATCAAGGAATTCCTAGAGGTGCGACGGTTATACCATGTGGAGGTTGTATCGATACTCCAACACCCTGCCTCTAGTGTATCTTGGGGGAATTGAGCCTGAGATAGGGCCTTGTGCTCTAATACCATGTGAGGTTTTTCATTACACCAAAACCTACAGATGTTGATGAACATTTGAAACCCAACACAAGGACCTATCACCAGCAGTGGTGGTTATTCCACTTGTTGTATATTCCTAGAGGTGTTGCAGTTATACCATGTGAAGGTTGTACTGATACTCATACACCCCACCTCCGATGTAGCTCGATGGAATTGAACCTTATACCTCAGCTCTGATACCATGTAACATTTGTCGTCACACCAAAACCTGCATACGTTGATGAACATTTGAAACCCAACAGAAGGTCCTATCACTAGGAGTGGCAGTTAGTCTACTTGTTTTATATTCCCAGAGGTGCAACGATTATGCCATGTGGAGGTTGTACCAATACTCCAACACTTTTTTTTGTTTGGCTTGTTATAACATGTGCTCTTTTTCTCTTAAGCATAGACATTTATGGTGAACCACAATTTTTGTGTCCATGTACACCTTGGAATGTAAGATTGGTTTTAACTAATCATCTATGTGTTTTGTAGTTTCTTTGTATATTCTAACAGGATTCTGGTATAATTAGCAGAAGTGCAAGCTACATGCTACAAGAATTCCATAGAAAACTATAGAATTACTAAAAGTGCAGGTTACACGGTACCGAAACTATACAAAAAATTATGGAACTATGAAAAATGTAGACTATGTCCTACCAAAACCATACACAACTATATATTATTGGAACTACAGAGAAAACTGCATTACCAGAACTACGAAAAAATACAGTATTACAGAATTCCATTGAAGACCACAAGCTACCATAAGTAAGTAAAAGGTATTTTTTTTACTTCATGCAACAATAATTCTTTGAAACATTTTATCAAACAAATAGTGTGCTAACTTTGAAGTCTTATTGAAACATTTTTTTCAAGCACATTGTGTGCAAGGTTTTGAATTATTTTTAAGCCCTCTATCATACACATTGTGTAAAGATTGAACTAGTTTTTTTATTATTAAACAACACCCTCAATTCCTCAATTGTTATTAACACTACTAAATTCTAACTTCTATGCATTAAGATACATGTACAAGAATTTATTTTCTAACATGAGAATTATTAGCGCAATGAAATTCATTTCATCATTTAACATGACTACTTTGTTGCATAATAATGCATCCCAACAATAAATTAGTAGACATAACTAGTCAATTCCAAACTATACAAATAAACAATAGGAATTAACAATTTTTCTTTGAAACAAATTATTAAACACTTTTTGTATCAAAATTTGAAGGTAAGTTTCAATAGGAAAAACCATTTCCAACAAAGAATACTTACCTGTATTACTGACAACTCGAGCAAATACAAAATCCACATTTAGTCATTTATGGAAACACAAATGACTAAGAATGTCATTCTCTACCAGAACAATTTCATCACTTCCATTTATAAATTGATAAACAACTTGCCATTTATTCAAACACATGGTAGACTTATGCAATACATTCAATACTCGGGAATTAAACATGAAAAAATATTTGAATTCATTTTCATTCATCAATAACGCTGATAATTAACATCATAATTTCTATCAAGTTGATGTATCTAAAAAATACTTGATATGGAAAAATGTCTACATGGGTTTCATTCATGCTCTTAAAAGTATTTTAATGACCATCAAATCAATATAGGATTAACCTTTTTGAACTTGGTTGGACTACGTATAGAAAATAAATCTCTCTTCCCCTTTCGGCTGGGAGAGTTCTCCTTTGTACACTTTTATCCTTTTTTAGACTAAGGAGATGACTGCAGAGACCCCACTAGAGTCTTCTTCCATTTTTCAAACTCTCTACACATGAAAACACCATCGAGCATTTAACATCTTGCAATCAACAAAAATCCATGAGATATTGTCATAATGAGCATACTTCTATCCCTTCTTTGAGATCCTTAAACTATGAATAAGGAACACACGATGTCTGTAGCTGATGAAATCTATTGCATATAGTCTCACATTATGGAAACATTTCCCCCATTGGGTCTCCTTTATTCACATTACTATAGGATGAGTCTCCCTTGGATCCCCTCGATATCACTTGTCTAGTTATTTCCCTAAGTGTCTCCCATTGTAGTCATCTCCCAGGTTCCACAGCTATGATTCCCTCCCCACGAGTTAGTATCATCTACTGCTAGGTTAGACCTATTGTTATACTCTAAAAAAGGGAAGTTTCAGTCCCTCATACTCCATTTCCCCTGTTCCCAATTCAATCTCTCAATTCCATTATTATTCCATATCTCTGGTTGTGCCCCTCATGCTTCTATCAAGGAAACCTCATTTCCTTTGTATTTGCAGGTCTCCCTCTATCGACGTCAACACATCTATTTTTATATATTAGTTTCATCCACCTAATTTATGAGTTCCTTGGACCACTTGAAAGGAGTCCTTAGTTCCTTTGGGGTTTGTTTTGTCTCATGTGCTCGACTTCAACTACACTATCACACCATTGAGATTCATACATGGTATTTGTTCCTTCATTATTTGGTAGAAGACCCTGATTGTCAACCGACACTAGCACATTGGTGAGTCTATTTTGGGACCCATACAGTTTCATTTCCCTTGTGATATTGGGGTTGTCTTGGTGACTGTGTTCGGAACCCTCCTAATACCATGATTCTTTCTATCAACAGAATTTGATGTCATTTATTGTACCTAGGATATTTTTGACTCTCAATCATTGAGTCCATAAAGTTGTGTACACCTTTGGATTCAACAGAGCATAAGTTTTTGTTATATTGCATTCCAAGAGAATGGCATTTGTTTCTATGTAATAGTTCTTCAGATCATGATTTGTATTCAACCTCCCATTGAGGCCACCATTATGTACTTCCAGTTGTATATATTGATCGACTCCCATTGTTTGAGCCTTTATCCCCATTTGTATATTGAGACATTAATACAAGCATGGATATGCCCTCCTTATCCATCAATATGTTTGAGATTATATGTACCTCATCCATTTTTGAGAAGTAATACAAACCAAAAGCCACTGCAGTTTCAATGAGGAACTGTCAACTCCTCCATGGTTCTCTCCAGTTTCACCACCATTGTCACCATTTCTTCCTTGATCCTATGATGTATGTTGACCATACGATAAGCTTGTGCCCTCACACATCACATGGCAATCTGTTAACACCAAAAGTTTTCCACATAGATATCTATGGTCCAAATCATAATTATACATGATAGTCCCACCATTATTTCCTCCATTTTTACCTTAACAATTAAATTCCAGCAAAATTGGTCCAAAATATAATATAGGGAAGTTGGGCATTTATTGCAACATAACCCCCCATTCTCCAAAAAAGAACAAAAAAACCCTAAAATGAGAATGGGTCATAGACCATGGATAAATATCATACACTATGAAAAACCATGGGTCAATACCATGGGTAACAAAATCCTAGATAATCCTATAAATACATTGTGAAGGTATCCCCACAAAAATTCCTTAATTCCATAAACTTTTTATCACAAAACTTTTGATTCTTGAACTTTCTGACTTCCCACACCTTTCACCACACCATCCCATGCCATATGTCAATATCACTTCATGTAACCCTTGATCCCTTTCCCAGTGTCAACCCTTGTTGGATATAAACAAATACCAGGATTGTGGGATCCGTTAGACCACATCCTAAAATGGATGCAGTAGCCCATCTTATTGAAATGTATGTCGTATTTATGTTTTACTAGTTACATCATAAAATAAAAAATAAAATAATTATTTCTTGCTTATTGTAATAGTTGAGTTTGAGCTCCTCCCTTGCACCATGAACTCTATCCTTAGATCCGGTTGATTTGAGGTAGGTGTTTTTGCATGTAATATGGGAGAAATCCCCACTACAATTTTGGCGACTCCACTAGCTTGATCCCCTTGGATCTCTATTTTTGCAGGTATTTTTTTTTGTTTGATCTACTTGGATACCTTTAGTCATCACATATCTTACCTCCCTATGGAATATCCAATCCAGTCCTGTTAAAGTGCCTACCTCCTCGGCCCTAGCCAAAACATTTTACTTAAAAAACTATCAGTTATGGATGGATCACACCTATCCAATAGAAATCTGCAACCCAAGTCACACCTTTCTTCCTAATAAGCATGACCTAGGTCATACCTTTTTCCCCGATAAGTGTAAACTGGACCTAAACTCTAGATCATGCTTGTCCCTTCTTCCAGACCGACCTCAGTTGCTACTGTGACACAATTTAGTGGCACTTGTCGCGTGAAAACCCTTTTTTAGTGAAACCTATGTTTTTCTATTGATTTGTCATCTTGGTCGCGATTGTTTTACAGTTCCATGCAACCCTGATCGCACTTGTTTTGCCAATAGGTGTGACTTGGATTTTTTACATCTCTTTGAGGTGTTTGAGACCCTTTCTAGACCCCCTGTCTCTGTTCTACCCCTTCCTCAACTGTTTCCTTCTAGATCAGATTACCTACAGCCCCCTGGTTTGTTTTGCAGTCCCATTTTCCTTGTATTTGAGCCCATCTTAGTCGCTCTTGGTAGTTGAGACCCCCCATGTGTTTCCTACACCCTATGAAGTGCGTTATATGATCATTTACTTGTGTATGTTTTGGTATCTAGAAGAATGAGTTGTTATACCTAAAAAATATTTACTTTCATTATTGTTCTTTATTTTTCAGCATATGCCTCTCTGGCTTGAGAGTATTGGGATTTAGATAGTACACTTGTGCACACATATCACACCTTAAAATAAACTCTTGGTTCATGAACTCAAGCTGAGCCTAAAATTTATCTTAACTCAACCAACATTGTAACCTCATTTGAGGACAAAAACAATATTGTAGTTAAGTTAGGACACTGGGATAGGAATCCAAATAACACCCCTTTGTCACTTACATCTGAGACATAGTTGTTGTCTTCTAGGGATCCAAAATCCTCTTGTATTTGTTGACATCATGATCAGTTTATTAAGGGTCCTCCCGCTCTGCGGGGTTAAGTTGCAATGAAGGGGTTCTGCAAGTCAGGGTGGAATACCCCACCTCATTCTTTATTGAAGGATAACCCTTCATAGTCCTCTTGGTGCATGTCAAGGACCATATCATGTTTCAAGTACCAAAGGGATGAAGTGCCAAGAAACCATCCTGAACATGTCATTAACGAGGTAGGCTAGTTTCCCGTCTCTTAGGGTTATTTTACCCTAGGTCCCTCTCGGTAGTGGGATTCTCTTAGCCTTTGGTTCTTCCCTTTCATTTTGTTTGACTTTGGATTTCACCATCAAGCAGAGGATACAATTTTTGAGGGTCTTCCATTTTGTATTTAGGAGCTTGCTTGCACTTATACCTGATAAGTTAGTGCATCATTTTCTTCATAGGTAGTCTTTAATATTGGATTTCTAGTTGTTTTGTTGTAGACTCACCTACTGTGACATTCTATTGCATTCCTGTTTTAAAGATTTTATTTTTTCCTATGTGCCACCATTTATCATCTATCCTTATGCACACTCCCCTATAGTTGGAATTTGTATCTTTCATTTTACACCCTTGAGCTTTCATTCATCATATATCACACCATCACGCCACCATTTCTTCATTGCGCTACTCCCAGAAACTTAGGGGGAATACCCCATTGTCAAATCAAATTTTGGTGTCATTCACCCCCTTCAGATACATACACTTCATCTGAGTCAAATTCATATTCCTATCAATATGAACCTCCCTTGTTCACTACCCCATCTAGCCCCATGGCTGGTGCATCTCCCAACCGCTTCCAAGGGGTGGTGGTTGATATTGGACTTGTCACCACTCCACCCATCATACCAGGTATCCTTTCTACCAGACATACAGGTCCTGGTCCTAGTGGGACCCTTGCCACTGCACACACTATTGCTAGTCTGCTACATACTAGTGGTGTCCCCACTCTAGACACGATGGTTCACACCATACCTTCATTTATACATGGGATAATTTTCTCTTCTACCACCATTATAGCTATTCACACCATTCTAGTGAATACTTATACTATTGGAATTCGACCATACCAACCCCCATTTGCATGCAGAAACTACATGCCCACCTACCCCAGCAACATTGTTAACCATCCCATATCTAATCCATGTCCTATTCTACCATTCATGGATAATCTCAACCTTCCCAATTTAGCATGGCTGATGAATCAACCCATCCTTCATGAATTTTTAATGCCTCCCATGCCTATGAAACTCCATTAAGATATCCCTAAGTTTGAAGGTAAGGCAGGATAAGACCCTCAAAAACCACATCATGCCATTTCACTTATGGTGTTCCTCCAACAACATAGTGGATGGTTCTATTTGATTACAGCTCTTCCAACACACACTGTTGTATCCAAATGGTACATTGAGCTGCCCCATCCCACTTATCCTTATTTTTCCTCTCCATCCATGATGTTCCTCCAATACTTCCAACTACTTGTTCATTACAATGAGGGCGTCAGAATCCTGTTATCTTAAGACATAACAATCGTACCCATATCATAGATCACATCCATGAGTGGTGGTGTCGTTGCAGTTTGTGCAAAATCTAGATAGATCACAAGATTTTCCTTGATTGGTTTCTCAAAACCTTACTCCCCCATATCCCCAAGGATGTTGTATCCAATTTCCCACAAATTGAGGAAGAACCAATCATCAAAGCACTATAGTTCAACCTTATCTATTCCCAATCATGTTACCCTTAAACTATCATACTTGATTCTCCTTGTGCTATATCCTCACGACGTGATACACCGAGGGAATCCCATGTTGCTGATGGAGTCAATGGCTCTTTCATTCAACACCCTCTCCTATACATTACCTCTCCTTTGATGCCACCTCACTTTGGTAACACTCCTAGGGTTTCCCAACCTTGATGCTCCCATAAATTTTCATGTGGAATGGCTCAGTCTTGAGCCACACCTTGATATGCATCTCTTAAACTCATTCCTTGGATTCATGGACTAAATTTTCTGAATCCTCCTTGTAATGGCTAGACGGTAGGATTTCCAGGCCCTCTAACTATGCATGCCTACTACCCACACCTACAACCTACACCTACTCCAACCCTTACTCCTCCTTTTCCTCAAGGATAGGTCTACAATCAACATATTATCCATAATCAACCCACCCCAAATAACCAAGAAAGGAAAGGAAGAAGGAAAAGGGGTAGGATTTGAGCAAACAACCAAACTCAAGGGGGTGGTCAACAACTGAACCAAAACAAAAAAAATAGCTTCTAGAATATGAGGGACTCCCATTTCATTTCCACAGATGTCGTGAGACAAGAAACTTGGCAAGAAATTGTACCAACTATATTCCCACAACCTCTGGCAGAAAGAAATGGGTTAGGTGAACAGGGGCCTCGAGCTCAAAAGAAAACATCCCGAATCTAGGACTGGTGGAAGAACACCCCATGATAGAAGGAAAAGAATAGCCACTGGATCACCTGGAAGGACTGGAAGCAGTAGTGGAGGGCACAGAACAACCATTGGATCAACCAGAAAGAGTGAGAGCTATAGCAGCAATAGGGCCTCCTCAACAGACGGAACAACGTTCAATCACGTCTCCCCCACCGGGTATGAACACTTCTTCCCTTATAAATCATCTGAATGATTTATCTTTGAATGAGGAAAAATATTTGCCTACCCCTATCACAAATAGTCCCCCTCCCCCAAAAAATAGCACCTCCTCCCCTGCATTCAAAAGTACCTCCAATTCAAACCAGGCAGCCTCCCCTTCCACCATAAAAAATGACTCGCCCACTCAGTCATCCTCTATCCATTTCCACCTTCGTTCAAGGGATGTTCCAATCCCTCAAAAACCAAAAATCCCTACCAAAGGACTAGGGGTAATTCCCAGGATCACATCCAAAGGGAAAGGGAGAGGAAGATCATCTCACCTCTCTACGGCCTAGAGCATGGTGCTCAGGGATCAAGCAAGTGGCAGACAAACAACCATTTTCAGGGCACTTAGAGCAGTGCAAACCCCAAATGGGGTGCCCAAATGAAATTCGTCTCCCTAAACTGCAGGGGTCTGGCAAGCACCCAAAAAAATCTTGCCCTAAAAAGGATGATGGAGGTTCTATCACCATAAGTCATCCTTCTACAAGAAACAATGGGTCCAGAGCTAGAAATTGAAACTAGTTTAACATCACTTCTTCCGCAATACTCTTTCATAGCGCAAAGTGCCATTGGCCACTTTGGAGGTCTAGCAATTGGATGGAAGAAAACAAGCATTCAATGCACAAAATCAAGAGGTGCATGCTTATATCTAAATCAAAGTCATTTTTTTCAAATTTCTTTGGGCCTGGGAACTGGAACCAACAACTATGCAGAACTCATGACATTGAAATTACTTCTCTATTTTTCCAATGAAAGAAATTTCAGACAGTTACAAGTATATGGTGAATCAATGGTGGTTATAAACTTGATGAATAAGATACAAAAGCGTAGAACTGCTTCTCTAGATGCATTATTTGAAGAGACAACCCATTCTCTCTCTTTCTTTGAATCAATCTCTTTCACTCATGTTTACAGGGAGAGAAAGAAGGAGGCAGACAGGCTCTCAAAGAAGGGTCTAACATTGCAATGGGGTGAATGGAAAATTTTGGAAACACATGACTCCAAGGCCATGGAATATCCGCACAGGCCTTTTATAAATCCATCACTCTAAATTTTTTTGTAAATTTGAAATATATTTTTGAAAGCATAGCACAAAATCAGTCTTCATGCATAGGAAGGAAAAAATTTCTCAGCTGAACAATTCGATGAATGGAACAGTTTTTGGTAATTCTTAATTATAAAACTTTTTAGTAATTCCTATTTATAAAAAAAAAAAAATTATTTCTTTTTTCCTCTGTTTTATGAATGAGTGCTTTACTAAATTGTTTACTGATTTTTTTTCTGCCATTGACTAAATTAATGTTTTAATGAATGCGTTAATTAATGGTATTTTCAGTTGTTGAATGATTGAATGGTTTAATGAATGTTTTAAAGAATGATTTAATGAAAGCGTTTTTCAACTATTGAGTGAAATAATTTGCATTGTAGATGCATTATTATTTGCTTTGTGAAATGGTGAAATAAATTGTTATTTGCAAGTATAGGCATTGGGTTTGGAGAGTTGAGAGTGATGTGAGGGGGGGGGGGAGGGGCCATAAGAGCTTCCACCTTCACATGGTTGGTCCTGTTTAGTAGAGAATATTAAATTATTCTTGAAACAGAGAGGAGCTCAACGAATGGTAAGGAAGAATACATTAAAAAACATCTATTTCTATATTTTTACTGTGTAATTTTCACTATTGCTATTTGACTCCTCCTTTGGAACTTGTTACAGATAGCGTTGAGAAACATTTCCATAGTTAAGAGGCAAGAAATGGAGTTTTGATTAGATCGATGGCCTTATATACATAGTATTTTTGGTTATCCATGTTTTATCAGGTGATATATTATTAACAGTTAGTTTACTTGAATAGTTGAATAGTATTGTAATTTACATTGTAATAGAATTGTATTTATTTAGATTGTTTTTGTTATTTTCATAAACAAACATAAATATATTTGATGGGTCCTAACATGAAACTATTGCAACAAGACAAAAAATGAAGTATGTTGAATGATGTTTTGAAAGGTAAAGCATAAGAAGACAGTGTGAAGATCCAAAAATCAAGGTATAAATATGTTTTCTTTTGTTTGATTGAGCTGTGTATTGGGTATTTATGAATGTGCACACACATACATTTAGTTGAAGATGATGATTACCATACATAGAGGCGAACTTTGTTATATCTGATCTAAACAATTACCTTAAATATTTTGATTTATCGTGATAACTGGCCCCTTGGTAATACTTTACCAATACCATATAGCTAGGACAACAAAATTAAATGTAGGCATTTCATTACAAGAAGTTTGATAGGCATTTGAGTTTGATGGGAATATGAAAGGTCAAAAGACAGAAAAAGATAGATAGACTTGTGAGGAAAATGGTATCTGAAGTGTTGTTTCCCTATTATTCTGCATGAGTATATTGTTATCTACCCCAGTTTATCTTTCTCCAGTATTTTTCTAATTTGTTTATTAATCTCTTATCTTATTCAACTTTAATGGTTGATCGCGCAATGGTAAACCTATGTTTATATTTGTGCTTATCCTTGTAGGTTGTTAGTTGGGCATGGTACACATTGGTATTTTCAGTTTCCATTGTAACTTTTCACCCCATTGTACACATTGGTATATCAACATGAATTACCAGCTGAGTTAACCATCCTTTTAAGGGTTTATACAAGTACTCCTTAGCATGAAAATAATTCTTTTGGAAAGTAGAATTGAATTATATTGTTGAGATTTCCCCATAACTCAAATATGACCCTAACTTGGTTGATTTTGCAGGTCTTTTTGATAGGTTTTAGGAATAGAAACGATACTAACACTGATCAGTAATGAAAGAGTCCCTAAATTTCCCTACTAAACAATTAAATGGGGTAGTTGTAAGGCATAACGTAACCTTTTATCAAGGCCAAATTATCCCAACCCCTGAAACATGCCAAGTATAAAACCCTAGATCTGACTTTTCACTGTTTTTTTAGGTTGCTTCTCAAGTTCGTGGATGTAGACAAGAAGATAGGTGATGCACTGGAGGATCTAGGGCTAAATAGGCAGACCAAAATTTGAGGGTGGCTTATAATTTGAAAATTGCTGTTATTTTTGGATTATTGAATTTTATAAATTTCTAAGGTTTTCTAGTTTATAACAATGCAGATCTAATCTAACACTACACTAATCATGCAAATGCATATATTTACACATGAAATACTACTATATTTTCCTCTAGGGTTTGTTGGAGGATCCTAATTAGGGAAAAAATCAGAGATATAAGGACAAACAAGAGAAAATTCCTTCAAGAGGATGTTCAATTGTAACATGTAAAAGTTGACAAAAGCTGGTAAAAATCCCTAATTCAGAGAAAACGCAGCATTACAACCACCATTCAATCCATAGAAGCATAATTTCACCAAACTTTACCAATGGAGCAACCAAGAAAGCCCTAGATCCTCCTTGTGCTTGTGTTCTTTGTTGGGCAATAGGGCAAACCCAAGTTTAAACCTTTTAAGTTGCACCAACAAAAGACCCACTGTGTTGGCCCTTTCGGCAACAACCTGCACACAGGTTGCAGTCTCACCCGAAACAACAATGGGGTGCTGCAGAATCAGGTTTCTGCAAGCAAAGAGGGATATTACTGTACCTTATCCTTTACTAACTTATTAATCAATAATTACACAGCTGTGTCATTCACTTTCATACAACTTCACAGATAGATAAACTACCGTGACTTGCTTAACCCACTACAGGGAATTCATAGCGAAGCTTGTTATTAGCAGTGATCTAAGTTATCAAATGTATAAAGTTATTAATGCATAAAATACAACAGAAATAGAAACAACACAAGAAACCACAACACCAAATATAACGTGGTTCACCCCCAGTGTAGGGGCTACGTCCACAAACTGCGTTTTATTCAACTTGCTACAAAACCATAGTTTGATCTGTGCACTCAGCTGCAGATCCCTTCAGTCCTTAACAGCCGCGCACACAGCAGCAGGCCTCTGCGCACACAGCTGCAGATCTTTCCTCAATCTTCTTACAAAACCCTCTGCACACACAGCTGTAGAGGTCATCCACGCACACAGCTAGGACTTAACCTTTTATTTCCTTAATCTTTCTTACATCATAAAACCTAACCTTTATTATTTGCACAAGTGCCTATTTATAGCGCACTGTTTACAAAAACATGGATTCAATACCATGGGCACCCAAAACCCTAAACCCTGGTCTTAAGCCGCGGGTTTATTACAAAAGAAGACTTTGATTTAACCCCCGACACCCCTAAGACTATTTTTAGTCAAACCCATGGAGTTACCCATCTTAAGAACCGTTGAGGTGCGTGCCCTAACAGGCCCCTAAGACTCACCAGTGTCCTGTCCCGGGACACTTATCTACTCAGCTGGTGGTAAATTTGCTTGGTGAAGACATTGTGAGCTGGTTCCTGGAGTCCGTCCTGCTAGTGGCCGGCTGCTTGCTTCTTTTTGCTGCTTGATATCGGTGCGGAAGAAGGCCTTGTGGGTCCATCTGCAACCCCATCCTTTGTTCGGGTTGGCGATACTTAACCATCCACAGCTTGAGGTCCCCTGGAATTGTGTGTCACGCTGCATAAGACACACAGCTGCCATGGTTTTGCTATGCTGGGAGATTTCAGGGTGGGGCTCACCAGAGTCATTTGGCGAGGTCTTATGGCCGTCGTGGCTCCATGTTAGAGCAAATTTGTTCCTACCTTCACCTGGTTTAGAGAAAACTTCTACCTACCTGTGTACCTGAACCGAATACGACTGTACCAGCAGATTACTCAAAAGGTTCTGCAATCCTCTCTCTCTGAACTCTCGTACTAGCTCCTGAACGTCACAATTGTTGGACATGGTTCCTGGCGGACAAACTTCACGAAGTGCTTCGAGGAAGATTTCATAAACCAATGTAGCTTACTTATAAAATTCTGTTACAAAATCTGTCATCATAGTGTAGTAACGACATCAAATCTGCTTGGATACCAGAAATCTCGACACACCCCGCCTGAGATTTTCCCGAAATCTCATAATTACAGTTATGAAGATTAGCTCACGTGCCACCGTCGTCAAATGTATTTGGTCCCATCCATCTCATCCTAGACTGTGACATAGTTCCACCCTACGACATAACAACCACTTTCCCCTTCGTCACAGGTTGAACCTGCGTCCCCTGACCTACCTTCGGCTTCCAATACGACATGCCCCAGCATGGCGAGCAGCTATGCTGGGTATGTAAATTTTTCTTTCTTGGTGCTACCTTCAAGTCTGAGGACTTGGCCTGTCCCTATACTTCTTTAGACGACTCCCATTTATCATAGAAGGGAAGAGTTCTCCATTCAACTTAGCTAATTGGACTGCGCCCCCATTAGTAACTTTCTGGACTATATACGGTCCCTTCCAATGTGTTTTAAACTTTCCGGGGAACTTCATAAATTTGCTATCATAGAGGAGCACAAGATCACCCTGTTGGAATTGTTTCTTCTTAATGTCTCTGTTATGCCACGCTTTTTCTCGAGCTTTCTGGACCTGTTGCTGGAAACCTGCAATAAACCGATCCTCCTCGAGTTCTAGTATCTGTTTCAGTCTCTCTGTTATTATGGCTGGGTCATCCATCTCGGTAAAAGCAGATATTCTGAGGCTAGGAACAATGTATTCCATAGGCATGACAACTTCTTGCCCATAAACCAATCGGAAGGGTGTATGGCCTGTCAACTTTTTGCAAGTAGTTCTGTAAGCCCATAGCACTGTTGGAATGTGAAGGTCCCAATCATTTCTGTTAGCATTACAAATCTTCGTCAAAGCATGCTCCAGGATCTTATTAAAAGATTCGATAGTCCCATTGGCTTGTGGATGATAGGCTGTACTTTTCTGATGGTAAACTTGAAATTCTTCAGTCAGCACTGCAATGGTTTTATTTAAGAAATGTGATCCTTGATCGCTCATAAGGACGCGAGGACACCCAAACCTAGACAATATGTGATTGAAGATGAATTGCGTAGCTGTAGCAGTGCTACAGTTCTTGACCGGTTGGGCTTCATCCCAACGGGTAAGGTAGTCAGTCGCTATAATAATATATCTCGCACCAGACTTCTTCGCAGGGGGGTTGATGGGGCCAACAAAGTCAATGTCCCATTTTTCAAAAGCTTGTAAGGTTACATGTGGAACTAGGGGCATTTCATCCCACCGAGATGGTTTGCCTGTCCTCTGATAGACGTCGCAGCTGTGGCAATATTCTCTTGCATCCTTGTGAACAGTGGGCCACCATAAGCTGGCTGTCAAAATCTTCTATGCTGTCACTTTCCCTGCATAATGACCTCCTGCCGCGCCAGAATGTGCCTCGGCCAGAATGAGGGGTCGTTCATGCTCCAAAACACACTTGCGCAGTATTTCATCCGGTCCCATCTTATATAGCTGGCCATATATTAGAGTGAAGTCCGTTGCTTGCACTACCAGCTGCTTTTTCTGTTGTGTGGTCATTTCAGCAGGTGGAAACCCTATAGACAAGTACTGAGCAATATCCTGGAAGTAGTCATCAACTATCTAAATGGAAAACAGCTACGCATCAGGGAGGCCCTCATCCAAACTGGTGGGTTCTTTGCCTAACTCGAGCCTCGACAAGTGTTCAGGTCCTAGGTTAAGTCTCCCAGGCTTAACTATGATTTCGAAGTCATATTCTTGGAACAGAATCAGCCATCCGCATATTCATCCTCCCAGCATTGGCTTATTAACCAAATATTTCAAAGCAGAATGGTCAGTGAACATATTAAAATGTGATCCTAATAGATAATGTCGAAACTTCTGTAGTGCATACACCATAGCAAGGCCTTCCCACTCGGTTGTAGTATAATTTTTCTCTACAGTGGATAATTTTCTACTGGCAAAAGAAATAGGGTGGTCGATTTGACCTGCGCCTAGTTGAGCCAATACCACCCCTAGAGCAATGGAGGATGCGTCAACATGCACATGAAATTCTTTGTTCCAGTCAGGAAATACTAGAATAGGGGCAGTAACCATTTTTTTCTTCAAAATATCTAAGCTGGCCTGGCATTCCGGTGTCCATTCGAACTTATTATCTTTCTTCAACTTCCTTTCCATCGCAGTGGTAATTTGAGCATATCCTTGGATGAATTTTCTGTAGTAACCAGTGTGACCAAGAGTCATGCGCAGTTGTTTGACGGACTTCGGGGGTGGCAGATTTACAATAATAGCTATCTTCGCAGGATCCATCATTAATCCCTGCTTACAGACAACATGACCAAGGAGAATTCCAAAAGGGGCACAAAAGATACACTTTTTTATATTTAAAGCAATCTGGTGCTGTCTACACTTGTTTAACATAAGCCTCAAACTAGTGAGGTGATATTTTACTAGCCCAAAAATAGTCCAATCATCGAAATAAACTTCTAAGAATTTATGTATATACTCCTTGAACGCAGAGATGACGACCCTAGAAAATATAGCAGGTGCATTCTTCAGCCCAAAGGGCATGATAGTATACTGAAAGGATCCCATTTCGGTATCAAATGTTGTCTTATGCCGATCCTCTGGAGCGATTCGGATCTGATGGTAGCCAGAAAACCCATCAGTGAAAGAGTATATTTCTTGGCCTCCAACATTTTCGAGCACTTCGTCTGTAAAGGGGGTAGGAAAGGGATCATGCAGACAGGCATCATTTAATTTCTTGAGGTCGACACAGATGCGGATTTCACCCTTAGTCTTCTTCTCCTGGACCACCATAGGACTGACCCACTCAGATTCTTCCACAGGCTCAATTATTCCTGCGGCGAGCATTTTATCCAGCTACACCTTGACCTTTTCTTTATACTTCGGATTCAATCTATAAGGCCGCTGTTTCACAGGATTTGCATCAAGTTTCAAAGGGATCTTCATTACACCAATATCACCCAAGATACCCTTCATTTCGGAAAAATTTGTTGGGAAAAGATCTTGGTACTCATGGAGAAGTTGGGTTACCTTGCTGACCATTTCATCATCCCAATAGTCACCAATTGTGGCAAGCTTAGGATGTTCTTCAGATCCAATGTTAACTGTGCGTGTCTTCAGGGGCTGGTTTACTTCCAGGGCTTCGACGACTGGTCCTTGCACATCGTAGCATCCTTCTGATTCAGGGATAGCGATATTGCATGGGTCCTCATCCTCTTCAATGGCGAAGTTGTAACATTCTAGGGCGTGGGCTTCCTGCACTGTCCAATCCAGGCGCTTTTCGACTAGTTCTTGGTCATCAAAGACCTTGGTATGGATGATCCTGATAGCTGCGTCTAGAGCTGGGCAGACATCATTAGTAGAAAAAGTATGTATGAAACTATGGACAAGACAGTCCCAACTTACAATATCTAGGCGGAGCTCAGCTTCCTCGTACCAGGTCCGAGCTATTGGTGCCAGTGTATGGACGAATCGATGTACCCATTCGTTCTGAGGTACATACCTCCATGCTTCATAGTAGTTTTCCAAATGCGCTTGTGGACTAGATTTTCCATCAAACTTGCTTCGCACCTCCTCAAGCTGGTCCTTAAATCTCAGTCGAAGGAGCCTTTGACAGGCTTCCCAGTTAGGAATCTGCGGCTTATGGCTCTTCCACCATCTGGAAGCTGAGACTCTGAGTGCTGACTCCAGAGAATTCATTTTCTGTGGCTTCGGTATCTGACCTGAGAATTGTACGATAAACGGGTCAGGGTCTGTTGAACCATCAAAAGTAGGGAGAGCACCTGGTTGTGAGCTGAGCCATCGGAGAGATTTAGTAGGTCTGGTAATACTATGGCCATGGAGCTCAGATACTCGGTTCTGCCAAATCTCTAAGTCATCCTCCAAGTTGGTCATACAGGAGCTACCAGACTCCCAATCTGCAGTAGGAGGATCCTCAGAACCTCGGTCCTGCACAGTGATAGTGGAGATGTGCTCCACATCATCCTGATCCTTTTGTCGAAGTGGTTCTGTGTACCGTTCCCCCTGTGAGGGATACAGGGGTAGGATGACTCTCAAGTCTTTCCCTTCAAAGATCATATGTCTCTTCTTTAGGTTAATAACTGTAGCATTTTCCATTGCCCATTCAATTCCTAACAAGGCTGGGTAGGGGTCGCTATCGTCAATGATCTCAATTACTTCGAAGTCCAAAACAGTACTGACCCTGGCAATATTTGTTTGGACACTCAGGGAACTTCCTAGAGGCACAATCCTTTGCTGGTTGGCTAGCCGCAACTGGATAGGGGACCAGGCAAGGGGGGGTTTTCCCATGTGTTCCCAAGTTTGTTTAGTTAACACATTGACGTTGGACCCTAGGTCCAAGATAACATTAGTCAGATGATATGCCCCTATCTAAGCATCCAATCTCATTTCCCTACTGGCTCTATTCACTCTATGAACAGTTTTGTCTTGAACAGAACTATGGTGAGGTCCGCAGGAAGCAATGACTTCTTGTAGCTTAGTCAGAGCATCCTGATCTCGTAACAGTTTGAGGCAACTCTGTAAAAAGGAGGATAGGGTACTTACGTTATCCGTCGAAACTTCCTGGGGCCGCGAAGATAGTTACTGATATTGTGTAGGTGTAACGGATGTGCTAGGGCCAGCAAAATCTTTCTTAGCTTCCATAAATGTCTCTCTTTCTCTTGTGATATCAAATGCTGGGATTTTCTTAGGGGCCTTATGAACCTGAGTGTAGGTGGGCTGTATTTCTGTATCCGGTGGGTGTGTCATAGCTCCACTCCGTGTGACAACATTGATAGTTGCGACAGGTCTGGGCTCAACTGAAATCATCTAAATATTCCGCGTGGGGGCATTCTATCGCGCCTGAATCTTAGCTATGAACTGCGGACACTGTTCAATCACATGATCTACCGTGCGGCAGTATCGACATGTCGTAGTAGGTTTCCGACAATTGCGAGCCAAATGCCCAGCTTGGTTGCAATTATAACATACCAACTGGCCTCGGCCTCTACCGGCCATACCACCATGGCCTCCAGACGACCCTCTACTCGAGGCACCCCCCTGGTAACCATAGCTATCATTACTGGGGCCATAATTGTGCAACCGGTAGGCATCATAGGTGCGGCACTCATCCTCATTATGACCTACGGACTTGCAGAAATTACAGTAAGGGTTCTTAGGTCCCTTTCTGTACCGTTGCAGCAGGTGACAGTTCTCGGGTCAGTGCTAGCCTGTTGTTTTGCAGAGCTCACAATATAGAACTTGTGGTGGAAATGGGTCCGGCGCGCCTGTACGCGGGTACTTGCTTACCAGAGGGCACCATTCTTGGTCGTGACCTTCGGTCCGACATTGCGTACACCAACTCTCTTCAAGATCAGGTTTTCCCTTTTTCATCTCGTGAAGTTCCAAGGCCATTGCAGCTAGCTGTGCTTGTATTTGAGCAATACCAGAATCATCTCCGACAGGGGCAATCTCCAGCTTCATTGCGATTTCCAGAGCCTCTTGCTGGTTAGCAACCTTTTGTTGCATGAGTGGAGTTCTAATATGTGGTAATAATGCCGTGATAAACCATTCTTTGTGCTGCGCAGGACTAATGGTGAAGCTGACTTGGTCGAGGAGGACTTTGAATCTCTGGTTAAAGTCCCACACAGATTCGTCGCACCGTTGTTGAATCTCTTTGAGTTCGGTGATGCTCTGCGATTCCGATTTAGGCTTTTTAAATTCTTTGGTTATTGCTGCCTTAATCTCATCTAGTGTAGGGATCTGAGTACTGGAGAACTTCATGAACCAGGTCAAAGCCCTATCCCGAAAGGAAGTAATGAGCTGCACGGCTCGTACATCTGGGTCTGCAATTTTCTTCGCGTTCCATACTGCTTCACATAAAAACCAGAACTGTTCGGGGTCCTCTGACCCCGTGCCTTTGAAGATGGGGAGATTAATGTCATCAACCAGGTAGGCCATGGCGGTTCTAGGAGGGTTGGGAGGGGGACAGGATGTCAAGGGAGGGGGATTTACAAAGGCATATTGACCTATGGCCGGAATACTCAGACTTGGTTGACTGGCAGACTGCGACGGACTTTCAGGGGTAACAGGGTTTCGCTGCGGGGTGACAGGGGGGATTCCAAGCGAAGGGATTTCCTCTGAGCCTGACTCTTCAGAAGTTACAGGGGAAGACGCGGTAGTCTGACCCAAGGAATAGGAGTCAAAATCTATTTTGTACCTTTTTCCACTTCGCAGCAAACCACTTTGCTCGTCGGAGGTATTATCACTTGCAAACATATGTTAGTACTACAAAGCTAGCAGTCTGATTCAAACCACAATATACCCTTTTCAGCCAATAGTATTTTAATCCGCAAGCTTAATGAATTCAAAAACTTACCACAGGGACCTTTGAAGAACTGTCGTTTAGCTTCCCTGAAAGAGGTACTTGTGTTAATGGAAAACTCTGTTACGAAAGCTTCCAATGTGCACGTCATCCAAAAATCAACAGTGCGGGATACCTCATTGTTCACGTGTTGCACAAGATTGACCTTTGTGGGGGTCCATGTGGGAACCCGTCGAGCTTGGCAGTTCGTCCTTCTTTCTGTTAACCTAGACAACCACTGGTGCAACTCTATGTGGATACTACTAAAAAAAATTTCATAAGCATCACAAAAAACATACATTTGTAAAAAGTCACGTGCGCTACAACGCGAATTTGTGTTCTCTTGTTGCGCGAATTGCAGATAAGTCTTAGCAAACCAATCACTGATTTCCGTCACAGAGGGCCTCCAGAACATAGCCCTCGAGGTACGACGTAAACCCCTCTTGAGCAGATACTGAGTTCAACCCGCAACGGAACCAATTTGTTGGGAAATAGGGCAGACCCGGTTTAAACCTTTTAAGTCACACCAACAAAAGACCCACTGTGTTGGCCCTTTCGGCAACAACCTGCACACAGGTTGCAATCTCACCCGAAATAGCAATGGGGTGCCGTAGAATCAGGTTTCTGCAAGCAGAGAGGGATATTACTGTACCTTAGCCTTTACTAACTTATTAATCAATAATTACACAACTGTGTCATTCACTTTCATACAACTTCGTAGATAGATAAACTACCGTGACTTGCTTAACCCACTACAGGGAATTCACAGCGAAGCTTGTTATTAGCAGTGATCTAAGTTATCAAATGTATACAGTTATTAATGCATAAAATACAACAGAAATAGAAACAACACAAGAAACCACAACACCAAATATAACGTGGTTCACCCCCAGTGTAGGGGCTACATCCACAAACTGCGTTTTATTCAACTTGCTACAAAACCACAGTTTGATCTGCGCACTCAGTTGCAGATCCCTTTAGTCCTTAACAGCCACGCACACAGCAGCAGGCCTTTGCACACACAGCTGCAGATCTTTCCTCAATCTTCTTACAAAACCCTCTGCGCACACAGCTAGGACTTAACCTTTTCTTTCCTTAATCTTTCTTACATCATAAAACCTAACCTTTCTTATTTGCAAAAGTGCCTATTTATAGCACACTGTTTACAAAAACATGGATTCAATACCATGGGCACCCAAAACCCTAAACCCTGGTCTTAAGCCGCGGGTACTGTTTACAAAAACATGGATTCAATACCATGGGCACCCAAAACCCTAAACCCTGGTCTTAAGCCGCGGGTTTATTACAAAATAAGACTTTGATTTAACCCCCGACACCCCTAATACTATTTTCAGTCAAACCCGTGGAGTTACCCATCTTAAGGACCGTTGAGGTGCACGCCCTAACATTCTTCCAACAATGCTAGCATCAATCTTGCATGTGCATGAAACCCTTGAATTCACCCACCATTTTACCATAAATCCAAAGAAGAAATAGTAATATATTTGATAACTTTCCCTTGTGAATCCATAGGCAAGCCTATATCATTAGAATGAATTAACAGAGCTAGAGTAGGAGTTTTAAGCAAAAACTTTGAAAAAACATACAATTTATTTTTGTGATCAGCGTTTTCATGGGCTTCATTTTGCTTGTCAAAAGTGGGCAAATCTAATGCTCCTGCAACTCCATAGCCATTGTAAACCAGTATTTATATGGAATCATTGGCTTATGCTCTTCAATATGAAGGCCCCCTTAAATATTTCCTCTTTGTACGAAGTCATTGACAATAAGGCATTCCTTGCCCCGTGCATAATAGCTAATACAAAGTAGTTAGATGGTAATCGTTGTGCTTAATACTTAGACACCGATGTTGTTTATAATAGAACATTATGTTTGCTTGTAGTAAAAAGCAAGTGTGAAGCTTTATAGAGTTTCTCTTCTTCCGGCAAATACTTTATTATTATACTGTGAGATATCTCGACTTCAATATCTATTTGTTTTAGTAGCCAAAGCCTTCATAGACTCCATTCACCTTATCAAAGGCATTGACCCACTGATCATTGGTCTTCTTATAAATAAATCTTTCATAAAAGCTCTGTTGCCATCACTCTAGGAAAATAAAGGGATTCACTAGCTGCAAAAGGATTAGATGCTATAAACTCATGCTCCCATCCTGTAGAAAACACAACAGCAACACAAAGCATAAAAATGGAAATCCTATATAATAAATTACAAAGGGAAATGCATGATAAATTTGGATAAATTGGGTTATAAGGGAGATCAATGTTTTTCTTGCATTGCCAGCCTCTCCCAGGGATCGAATTGTCACTATTTTGCTGTCTAAGTAATGGTAGAGGGAATCGCTGTCTTTGAAAGGCATTTGAGTAAGGATACATAGTGATTTATCTTTGGGAAGGTAAATTGTTGTCTCTACTGTATTTGGACAAGAACAAGGACATCATGAACACCTTCTTCATGAGAGTAAGGTATTGCAAGTTTAAACTTAGTATTGTTTTTACTTTTTGGGGGGTTTTATATGAAACAACATTTAAGATAGTTCAGTCAGGGTCAATTCTAACAACTGTCAAGTTGAGGTCAATTTCCCATAAGTGTCTTTTAATTCTTTAGTTAGGACTCATGAATCATGTTTATACTGAAAGGTAAAAGGATTTGTTTATTAACTTATATTTATATCAGATCCATGATTTCTTTGTTCTATGAGATGTGTTTTAAAATCACTATATTTGATATTCCCAAGGAATAAATAAAAATATACATTTGACTAGTCCTGCGAGGAATCAAGTGTGCTGGATACTATTTTGTTGTCCATCATTCAAAAATAAAGAAATTTAAGAAAACTATTAAAATTCTTCCTTACATATTCTCTAGGATACTCAATTTGTCATCAATATAGAATCATCAAAAGAGTCCTAATATCTAAACCAGCAATACAACAAGATGAGCATAACCAGTGTCTACATCCCTCAACTATGACTCTGAGCTAATCTACCATTAACTAGTTGTTAGTACAAGTCTTTTCTAAATCGGATAGGAAGTGACTTTTCTAAATTTTTGTTTGGTTTAGGTACCCTTCTGTAACAACAAAGTATATTTAGAAAGCTTGTCTGCCATTGAGTTGAAATCACATATCTTGAATCACATAGACTTGGAGAAGGCTCAATTGGGTCTTGGGCATAGCTACAACAAGTCCAACATGAAATTCAATGTCAATAGAGTGGATAACATGGTTATATAGGCTATTAGTCTTCTCAATACCTTGGATAAGGACATCAACACCTTCTGCAAGAGAGTAAGGTATTGCAAGTTTAAACTTAGTTTTGTTTTTACTTTTTTTTGGGTTTTATATGAAACAACATTTAAGATAGTTCAGTTAGAGAAAAATTCTGACAGCTGTCTTTTATACAGGGAAAAATCTCAGAATAATGGTGAGGTACCATTACTGGAACAGGCCCTAATCCTGGGAACATACTCAACATACTTGTTCTCTGCAGGCCTACAATCCATGACTGAGGAGGAATTGACCACAAACAATGAACCATGTTGCTCAAAGAAATTTGACAAAATTGGAAGATCTTTAGTGTTTTCTCTCAAATCCATCACTGATTGTTCAGAAACTTGTTGATTCTTCTTGCTTGTAATCTAAAAATTAGGTTTGTTCTCACTTGTATTCTCAAACTCAGCTCCCAAAATTTCTAACAATTTTGAATGTAAAGACTATCTCTTTGAGCCCTTTGACACACTCCACATATTAACCTCTACTCGATCTTCTGAGCTGCTTTTCAACTCACCAATGTTTGTTCCAAACAATTTTCCTTCAGTGGTAAAATTCTAGGCTGAAACCATGTGGGGGTAAGTGAAATCCTTGGATTTTTTTTTAAATCCACCAACAGCTGTCACTTTTCTGGTGTTCTTCCGACACTCCGATAAATCCATCCAATGACCATTTCATGACTCCGATGCTTTTGCCCATCAGACGACCGATGATTAAAGTGTCAGATTATGTCAGAAGGATGACTCTTCTAGTGTCGAATGGTGTCAAATTTTCAAAATTCTCTAGATAAAATTACCAACAGCATCACCATTCCTCTGGCACTTATGTCCGTCGGAAGGCCGATGGTTCAAGGGTTGCAGGACGTTGAATTTTCGACAGTTTATGCAATTTTGATTAGCACTTTGGAAGGAAAAATGGCTGAATATGTGACACAATGGTGTGTCGGATATTCGACCCACATTAGTAGAATGTCGAAGATCCGACGTTACGCCACCGATTGCAAAAAAAAGTGTATGTGTCGAAAATGTGACAAAGAAGTGTCGAATTTCAGACATGCAAGGTGTCAGATTTTGGGTTGAAATTCTGTTGTGATATCAATGCTCTTGAGATCTTCATGGTTCATTCTTTTAAGTGTGATTATACATGTGTGACCAAGAATGTTTCTATGTGTAATGTTCCAAATTTTTTATAGATTTTGTGATTGCATGGAGATATCAGTTCTAAATTTGAGAACAATGCACAATTACAATATTATGTAATGAAAAAGTGTACATTAAATTTTTTTTTTACCATGATCCAATTGCATATACAATGTTAAATTGTATTCACAAAGATGGAACATACCTAATACACATAAGCACCCAACAAAACTAAGCAACTGATCCAACTAAGTGGAATACAAAAGAATCTTACCCAAATAACAACCTAACAAAATTTTAAAGGATGCACAAAGTTGACACACCTAAGTGATGCACTTGTGTGGTCTACATAAATGAAATTGGTGTTTGGCATGATGCCTTTCCTCTAACAAACATATGGGATACACATCAAACCTAAAAGTATCCGAGTATAAGGTTGATTTAAAATAATGTTTATGATTATATCCTGCACATTTTGTATATCCTACACATTATTTATCATTTTGTTAATGTATGTGGAATTTGATGAATTGCCTCGAGGAAAAAATTTGGAAGAGATGAAAATTATGTGTGATTTTATTATATTTTAAATTGATTGGAGAAGTACTATTATGAATCTTGTTTTATAAATTTATGATTATGGAGCATTATTCAAAACATTCGTAGTGTGAATATATATATTTTGTAATAATGGTGTAATAGGTTGGCCACTTGTTTAGAAACATAAACATGTTCCATTAAAAGGTTACTGGCATAATGGCATTGTCTCCTCTTGCATTTCATCGTACAAATGATCACATCTCTGGGATGACCAAGATAAATTAATATGGAAAAAACCTTCTTTTGAATTTCTAGTCTCACGAATGATATGAGATCCTAAGATCAATTCACCTCCACAAAGAGATTGACAACTCCTTTATCCTTGATGAAAACACAAACAAAGAATATTTCTTGCTTTCCAATAATGGGAAATAAGTCAAGTTCAAAACCTGACAATGGGTAACAGAATTCTCGACATCTACACATGGAATAATAGTTTGCAACAAGTACATTTCCAAGAGGGGAATATCTACACTCACCTTCAAATAGATAAAAATTAATACTTCTTTCCAATTATGTGTTGCACCCTATTGTGGGTATCCTTTCTTCTATGTGATGTCAATCAAACAAAAACCATCAACATATATGTTTAATCCCACCTCCTACATCCTTTCAAGGACATCTATTTAATCCCTACCTATGGCATAGAATGGAAATCGTGCATGAAAATGGGGTTTTGATGGGTCATGCAAGCATATTTAGGCAGGTTTCATGTGGCAACACTAGCCACACATTCACGGTCAAGGAATTTGTAAAGATGACCCCTATGTGAAATTTTTTTGCATTCTTTTACTAAGTGAAACCTTAGTTTCCAAAATTGACCTAAAACAGGATCCCTTTTCCATGGACCCGGAGTAGAGGACCACCCCTAGAACTATCCTGATGTGCTGAATGTGCCTTGAAACCCACCTCCTATAGGCTTTTAGGGACACCTGTTGAATCCCTACCCAAGGCATAGAATGGAAACCATGCATCAAAATGGGGTTTCAGTGGATCATCCAAGTGTGTTTAGGGTGGTTCTATGAGGGAATGTTATCCACACATTCATGGTCGAGGAATTCACAAAGTTAACCCCTATGTGAAAAAAATTTGCATTCCCTTACTGAACAAAAACATAGTTTCCAAATTTGACTTAAAAAATTATCCCTTATCCATGGACCCATAGTAAAGGGCCACCCCTAGCACTATCCTAATGTCCTAAATCCAACCGATTCAACATCTCATCGATCCGAGCCACAACCATCATTCTATGGCATGTTGAATCCCACTTCCTACAGGATTTCAAGGACACCTATTGAATCCCTACTTGGGGCATAGAATGGAAACTATACATAAAAAGAGGGTTCTAGTGGGTCATGCAAGTGTGTTTATGGATTTTTTATGTGGGGACTCTAGCCACATGTTCACGGTTGAGGAATTTTCAAAGTTCACCCCTATGTGCAAAGATTTTGCATTCTCGTACTAAGCAAAACCCTAGTTTTTCTACTTATTTCCTTTTTACTAGAATTGATCTGATTTGTAGGGTAGTATATTTTATCTTGTTGTTAACTCCATATTCCATATCTTACTTTCAAAAGTAATCATAATACTTACCCCACAATTTCTCGAGTGACCCGAAAGGGGAAAGAGATTCATGGTAGGATTAATCAGAAAACCAGATTTGTGTAGTTGTTTTATCTTTTCTATCATTTTTTTATCAGTAGCTTTAAAATTAACCCCTCCTCAATTCCCCAATTGAGATCCACTTGGATCGAAAGAGGTTCTTGGAGGCTTTTCTTTTAAACAAGAACACATCTCTTAAAAACTTATTAAAATTTACAAGACTCTAATGTGTATGCTCTGCACTTGGTTGCGGTTCGTCCGATCAGTCAAGCTGTATCAAAAGCACATGGGTGACTAGCATAATTAGGACTCACCTTCCCCAATTAACAAACCATCAAGTGAAAATCCAACACCTCGATCAAACCTTTACGGTGGTAAAATACCCAAAGGAAGCAGGAACCTACTGAAAAGTGACCTCGGGGCACCGATCTCTGTCACACCCTAACGAGTGCGTTACAAACATAGCCCCAGAGACTCCATTTCAGCCCACATATTCCTTGCGGGTAGCCGTGTAGGTTTTGTTTTGGACATACTCCAAGTACTCTCGGGTATATCTGGAGTCCCCCTTTTAGCCTAATTTAATCAATTCATACTTCAATTTTAACTTAAAACATACCAAGATGCAATCGTAAAACGTTTACTCCAAGCACATTGATCTCTTTGATTTGACTCCATTATTAAGGCACTGGTCATTTTTGCTTCATATATATATATTGTTTATCAGCTTTGTGCTTTCGTGTGTTATTTTTGCATCTTGTCATCTTCAATTGTTTATAGTTAAAATATTCAAACTCCTAAATAACTGATTCAGTTTAACATCACCACACTAAGAAATCAACCTTAGTAACTTAATAGGGTCTACCCCCCTTGGCTCCGTTAGGAGTTGAGCCTAAACGGAGGAGTCAAGAGAAAGGTGACAACCTTGACTCAAGACTTGCCCCCAAGGACACACCGAGTGGCTTGAAGATTTCTGCCATGTGATCCAGGTGTGTGAAAAGGCGGCAACACTTTTTGGTGCCGTTGCCGGGGATAGATCTTTTTATTCCTGAGTACGACTTTTATTTTCTTCCTTTTTGTTTTTTCTTTGTTTGATGAATGCTTAGAGTAGATCTTTAATTTTCATCTGGCGACTCCACTGACTTTTTTCCAATTTTTATTTTTACAAAGAAAAGCAAAAAATAATTTTTGTGAAAATATTTATAAATGCTTATTTTTTTGTTTCACATGGCGACTCCATTGAAGGGATAAAACCCTATTTTCTCATAAACTTGTGAAGTTTTGTTGTGTGTAGATGATCCCATGCAACATGTTAAAACCTTTAAAGCTCATCTGATAGCTCCACCTTGTCAATACAAGGTTTAATCGTTATATCAAATGCACACTATTAATTTTTGATATGGATGAATTAAAGGAGAAATGTGGTGCTCGGTTAACTGGAATTTTTCAGCCTATCGATTTCTCAAACATCCCGGGTTTTCCTAACTTTTGTAATGATTGTGAGGATGCATATAAATGGCTTCCAAAATTTCATGGGAATTATGGTGATTCGGCAATCTGGCATGTCAAATCTTTCCTTCAGTTGATTGTTGACTTCAATATTCTTCACGAAGACAATATGATGGAAATATTTGCTCGTACCTTTTGGGGTGAGGCCGGTTGTTAGTTTTATCAAGGACTTCCTGATAAATGTATAACTTCTTTTCCAAGCTTCCTTTGTATTTTTTTAGAGCAGTGGTATGATGGTAGGGGTAGTATGAATGGTTTAAAAAGGCTCCTTGAAAAGATCTGTACCTTCTACCTATCTGGGACAGAGTATCACATGGAAACATATGATGGACCTTTTTCCATGATACAAAGTATTGAAGACTTGGAATCACTTCTTGAACATTTAAGTAAAGAGGAATTCCATGACACTCCCATAAAAAAGTATCCTAGAGGTTATTTAAGAAATGAAGAAATCAAGCGTCTTCTTAAACAAAATGAGGTATCTCCCAATACACAGCAGGATTTTGAGGAAGGGAAAATCCAAGATGATCATATTGAAGAATTTCAGGAGGAGCCCATGATGGAACACATTGTTGAAGACTCTCCTCATGTAACCATAGCTGAAGGCAATGAAGATTTGGTGTATTCTCAAGTGTGTTGCAATGCTGATACCTTTCCAGAAAGCCCTCTAGAGAAATCCATTGAGCAACACATACCAAGTGATCCCATTGAATATGTCCAAAAGTTCTCCTTGATTGAAGATAATATTGAAGATCCTCTTCATGATATCATAACAGAAGCCTATAAAGAAACCTATGATAAGATCACTACAGTGTGTGGTGACACTAGAACTTGTTCTCCTCATGTTGATGAAGGTTTGGAAAGTTTGTTGCCTTGTAACATTTTATCTGAAGAATATTGTTATGAATACAAGGAAGACATGGACAGGTAGGAGCATGATGCCATCAATGAAGAGTCCCCCACATATGACATAGATGGGAGTGATGACTACTGGAATTTCATAGATAATCCAACTTGTGAAAATCTTATGGAGAATCCCATCCATGATATGTCCAACAATGGGAGTGTTTATTCAAAAATTTGTGGAAGTCCAATCTACGATACATCCATAGAGGGAAGCACAGATCTGGATGCCTGGGAAAACCTTAGTATGGAAGAGGAGCATTCAGAATTTTCATGTGATCATTCAAAATCATACCATGCAAAGCCACACAAGGGTATCAGCAATGAAGACATTGAGAAACAGTATTGTGAAAAGTCAGATGCAACGCAGTCAATGGAAAATCAGTCTCAGCCATCTTTTTCACATATATAGGTTCCTTATGATTTGGAGCTACTTGGGGCTTGTGCAACAAGTTATCATTTGATAAGCCCCGATGATCAATATGATGATGTAGTCAGTTTACCTCATCATTCTGATTGGTATATCAGTCCTATCTAGTCATGGATAGAAGCAACCTGCATGAGCACATACAAGTTTGGGAAGAATTTTTATGACATTGTTCATGCCTATGATCTCCCATCCATCTCGCCCATCCTGAATCATCACGTAGGTTTGCATTTTCTAAATAAAGTATCCTTACTTTGGCTGGTAACCAAAGACAAGGAAAAAAAAATTATGTCAATAAAATGCTTAGGTGGTTACATTGGATTTCCGATTACACTTAACCCTTTTTATATCATGCATAGAGTAGGAAAATAAGCTCTTTGAAAGAGAGAATTTACTTTTTGCATTTCTATTTTTAGCTATAATAAAACTTTGCTTCTTTTAGTTAGTTACATCTATTTTGTTTAAATAAATCAGCTTAATGGTTCATATGGTTTTTCATAAAACTTGTGCTACTGAGGTTTTTCTTGTCAAGTTGAGATGTTTTTGCAAGGTATATAAACCAGAGATTCTGGTGTTCTCATATCCTCTCCTTACCTTAAAGACCAGATCGAGCACACATCCCATAGTTGGAGCCAGAATGTTACCACCTAAGTTGGACTTATTGGTTTTTATCAAGTGAGCCCGGTGAACCGGACAGGGCTAACTTGTTCGGACTTCAAAAAGACCTTTGGAAGTACTTCTGGGAAGTGCTTGTTGTATCATATCACATGTTCATACCCCATGAGGGAATTGTAATAAATGTTCTAGCATGATAGTGTCTATAAAAGACTCAGTCTCTTAGACTTCATTTGTCAATCCGATCAGCCTAGGGTGTTTTTTCCCTTGGTAATTATTGGTTGTTGAATAAACGACTGATAATTTCTAAGTTTTTCACTCCATACCTCCAAAGTTGGGGTGGTCGGCTTGGCATTTATGCCTATTGAGGTTATTAGAGTCTACGTTTCAATGTGTAAGCATGCTAGACATCATTTTTGAGTCATATGAACATGTCTAAGCCCCCTAGGTGTTTTTCAATTTTTCAGTTTTTTAGTTTTTTCAGTGATTTTTATTAAATTTTAATTTTTCCAAAACTTAGGCTATTTTTTAATAGTTTAATTGGAAAAATTGAGTCTATAAGAAAAGTGGGCCAAATAATCGGTTTCAGTCATGTAGGTGCTCATTTTCAAGCTAAGAGCACCATGTAAACCCATGGACCCACTCTTTCCTAAGTTCTGTGTGATCTTCCATCACTCAGGTCAGAAAGCCCCAAAAATCAATTATTGATTATTTTAATTAATAAATTGATGAATAATGGAGCAAATCCAAAATCAATAAATCAATGGATTCTCAACCGATTTGACTGAAATCAATCAGATCTGGAGCAGATTGACTAGATCTGACAAATCCTTGACTAAAGGAGGGGATCAAATCAAATCCAAAGCTGATCTACAGTGGTATTCATGGGGAATCATGCCCTCTCTCTCTCCTCCACACGTGTGGATTCTCCTGGATGCTCTATGGGCCGATGTGGCAGTGTATGGGTTGATGTTTCAGCCAGATCAGGCCCCCGGTTGACAAGTAGGCTCAGTCCAACCTCAGTTGTGCATTGATGAACTCTCCATCAGTTGATTTCACTTGATTCCATGAGGAATTTCGCCCCTCCTGGGCTAGAAGGTCTGCAAATTGTATAAATCCTGCTTAAGGCTCCCTCTTCCAAGCTAGTTAGAGCTGGACTGAAGGGCTTGCCATTGTAACTGTGTACTGATTTTCATTTGTTGAAATAAAGAGAAGCTTTGGAGGCTCAATTGTGGAGTACATTTCATGTGTGGATTTCCCTTGTCTTGCTGCATTCGAGGTGAAACTGTTATTTCTCCAATTTTTTGCACTTAATTATTGTCTGCCTGAATGGTTTTTGAAATCATATGGATAGATCATTGTAAGTAAGATTACTTACTTTATATTTTCTACATATGTTTGAATGATTTAATACCTGTATGTTAAATAAGGTTATTTGCATACTGTATCATCCCTTTCTCATATGTATCTTCGGATCTGATAGTTTTGTCTGCAGGAGTTGTGTTGTAGCTTACAGGTTTGCCGTGGCTGGAAGATCTATGGTTCAGGTTTGATTCCATTTATTTCTTTCAGATATTGCTAATATTGTTCCCCTCGGTGCTTCTCTACCAAGTTCCCTCAGCAGATCTGCTTCAACAACAAGCACCTTTCTTCACCTTTCTCTCCTTTAAAAATTATTAAACTTTCCTCAAACTGGTTACTTTAAAGGATTCTTATTAATCTGATCTATCTCATCAGGAAAAACACACATATATCTGATCAGTAAGATCCCTCCTTTATTCTATATCTTAGTTCTATTTTGCTCATAAAGTTCAAATTCAAGAGATCTAGCTAAAAGTACCTTAATCTCGCAAGTAATTTAGTGAAAATTCATAGCTTGCTGTTAAGGTAGTTTCTTTTGATGTTCAATAAGTGTAATATTCTGCAATATCAGTGCTTTTAATTTTCTACACAAACAGCAGGCCAATATCCCAAGGAAATCTTGCTTTCCTTGGTTCCTTTTTTGCCGATTTAGCTAGTTTAATTTCATTACTTTTTGAGATAAAGTAGGCTGACCCAAAGGTACTCTTAAAGTGCTTTTGGGAATTTTTTATTCTAACATTCTCACTTTCCTTTAGAATGTCTGATAGAGAAGAGTGGAAGCTGCTGTCCAAAGTGGTTTTTGGAGCGCTCAAATCCCCCCAGGGGTCTCCCTTTTGTCACAAAAATTCTTAAAATTTTTGTATAACTATAAGATCTTGGTTTCAGCCTATATAAGGACCAAGAAGAACTTATATATCAGTTTTATAATATTTTAACCATTAATAAATAAATTTTCCTTTGGAATAGGCTCTTTCAAGCCCATTCCCCATCCCCCCTGGGGGGATTCGTGTCGGTGCCATTTTCATCGTTTTTCTGCTTATTTCCTTTTTACTAGAATTGATCTGACTTACAGGGTAGTATATTTGATCTTTTTTTTAACTCCATATTCCATATCTTACTTTCAAAAGTAATCATAATACTTACCCCATGATTTCCCAAGTGACCCGAAAGGGGAAAGAGATTCGTGGTAGGATTAATCAGAAAACCAAATTTGTGTAGTTGTTTTATCTTTTCTATCAATTGTTTATCAACAGATTTAAAATTAACCCCTCCTTGTTTCCCCGATTGAGATCCACTTGGATCGAAAGAGGTTCTTGGAGGCTTTTCTTTTAAACAAGAACACATCTCTTAAAAACGTATTAAAATTTACAAGACACCAGTGTGTATGCTCTGCACTTGGCTGCAATTCATCCGATCAGTCAAGCTATATCAAAAGCACTTGGGTGACTAGCATATTTAGGACTCACCTTCCCCAATTAACAAACCATCAGGTGAAAATCCAACACCTCGATCAAACCTTTACGGTGGTAAAATACGCAAAGGAAGTGGGAACCTATTGAAAAGTGACCTCAAGACACCGATCTCTGTCACACCCTAATGGGTGCGTTACGAACATAGCCCCAAAGACTCCATTTCAGCCCACATATTCCTTGCGGGTAGCCGTGTAGGTTTTGTTTTGGACATACTCCAAGTACTCTCGGGTATATCTGGAGTCCCCCTTTTAGCCTAATTTAATCAATTCATACTTCAATTTTAACTTAAAACATACCAAGATGCAATCGCAAAACGTTTACTCCAAGCACATGCAAGCACATTGATCTCTTTGATTTGACTCCATTATTAAGGCACTGGTCATTTTTGCTTCATATATATATTGTTTATCAGCTTTGTGCTTTCGTTTGTTATTTTCGCATCTTTTCATCTTCAATTGTTTATAGTTAAAATATTCAAACTCCTAAATAACTGATTCAGTTTAACATCACCACACTAAGAAATCATCCTTAGTAACTTAATAGGGTCTACCCCCCTTGGCTCTGTTAGGAGTTGAGCCTAAACAGAGGAGTCAAGAACAACGTGACAGCCTTGACTCGAGACTTGCCCCCGAGGACACACCGAGTGGCTTGAAGATTTCTGCCACATGATCCAGGTGTGTGAAAAGGTGGCAACACCCACCTCCTACAGGATTTCAGGGACACCTGTTGAATCCCTACCTGGGGCATAGAATGGAAACAGTGCATCAAAACTAGGTTCCAATGGGTCATGTAACTTTTTTTAGGAAGTTTCTATGTGGGAACTCTATCCAAATGTTCATGATCGAAGAATTTGCAAAGTTGACCCCTATGTGTAAAAATTTTGCATACCTTTACTAAGCAAAATCCTAGTTTCCAAAATTGACCTAAACAATGATCCCTTGTCCATGGAATCAGAGTATAGGGATACCCCTAGAACTATCCCAATGTCCTAAATCCAGCAGAGTTGACGGTACATCGATCCAAGCCAAGTCCATCATTCTATGGAACATTGAATCCCACCTCCTATAGGCTTTTAGGGACACCTATTGAATCCTTACCTGGGGCATAGAATGGAAAACATGGATAAAAATGAGGTTCCAATGGGTCATGAAATATTTTTTATGGAGGTTCCATGTGGGAACACTATCCATGTGTTCACGATCGAGGAATTTTCAAAGATGAGCTGTATGTGCAAAAATTATGCATTCCCTTACTGAGCAAAACCCTAGTTTCAAAAATTGACCTAAAAATGATCCCTTGTCCATGGACCTAGAGTAAAGGGCCCCCTATATCACTATCTTGATGTATTGAAGCCAACATATTTGATGGTTTGTTGATCCGAGCCACGTCCATCATTCTATGCCACTTTGAACCCCACCTCCTACAGGCTTTGAAGGACACCTATTGAATCCCTATAGGGGCATAGAATGGAAATCGTGCATCAAAATGGGGTTTTGGTGTATCATGCAAGTGTGTTTATGGAGGTTCCATGTGGGAATGCTATCCACATGTTCATGATCGAGGAATTTGCAAAGTTGACCCCTATGTGCAAAAATTTCACATTCCCTTACTGAGCAAAACACAAGTTTCCAAAATTGACCTAAAAAAGGATCACTTGTCCATGGACCTAGATTAGAGGGCCACCTATAGCACTATCCCAATGTCCCAAATCCAATGGATTTGACAGTTCATCAATCCAAGCCACGATCATCATTCTATGGCACATTAAAGCCCACCTCCTACAAGCTTTTAGGGATACCTGTTGAATCCCTACTCAAGGCATATAATTCCTACCTCTAGGCTCCAAACTAGGGTTTCTATGGTTTATAATGAAAAATATGGTTTACTGTGCAAACTAGAGTTACTAGGATTGGCTATATGGTTTGTAAGCTAGGATTGGCAACGGTTATTAGGCTATGATTACCACTCCTTAAATACACGACTCCCATGGAGAAACAAATTATTAGATTCAAGTAGATGTCCTTATAGGACCAACTTCGAGATTCAAGGAAGATGCAATAGACTTATCCCAAAGAGAGTGCTAGATAATGGTCTTGGGCTATATGGCATGTCTATTCATGTAAGTATGAATATAATACAACAAATCCATGATGACACTTGTGCAATTTATCAAGTTTTATAAGTCTATTGAATTTATCAGTCTATCAAGCGATTAATATATCAAGCTGTAAATAATCAATGAGATCATGAAACCAAAATACCTGATTACAACATACCTAACTACCTACCTATGGCAACTATACCATCAAGATAACCTATAATAGCAACAGTATCCTTTAGCCTCTCATGCTTGGAGTAAGGAAACACGTATCATGACTTTTATGAGTTCTTGCTTGGCATTGTTTGCAGTTGGAGTTTTGTGCCAATAACTAAGTTTATATGATGGTATATAATTTGATGTGGTTGATAATCTTCAAATACATAACCTTTTTTCTTTCATGCGTGGGAAACCTCTGTCAAATATTATCCTTTGATAACCATCGACCCAATTGAAAAATCATTTCCCTCAGAGTCGCTTGATGAGACAATAAGCGTCTACTTCCCATCCAAGCAACGTGCCAGCCAGTAGTCATTGTGCCATTCATTGCCTCTTGGGGAAACTAGTGCATATATGTGCCCTGCATAAAATAAAGTGCAAACCTAGGAGTCATCTAAGTAAACATGACTAGTTGTCAAACATTTCAAAGTTATCAACATAATAGTCGAACCTAGTTGTACGATATCTGAAATGTGGTCATAGTCATGCGAAATACTCAACTGGACCTCCTCCAACTAGGATAATTCTACAATTATTTGTCGACCAATGGGGATTGATATACGATCCCAAATATCAACCCAATCTATGGATTCACAGTTGTCCCATTCACCACTGTTACATGGATAATAAAAACAAGAGAGTTTCCTTGTCTTCATTTCAACTATAGCATTATTTGACATTCTAACTAAATGTAATGCATAATGTCCTTGGATGGTATTGCACTCATATAGGTGTGATCGATATAAATCGACCACCTCTCAAAAATATTTATGTACATGTGCTCTTTGAGATGATTGGTATTCTTTCCTTCTGGCTCCCTGCCCCATCACTGAAGAACACCATGCAAAAATGGTCTTTGCATCTCGGATGAGCTAAATAGTTGTGAATTTCATCACTTTCCTATGTAATACAGTCTTGATGCATGCACCTACTCCATCATGTTACCCTTCTCAATTTTTGGTCTCAAAATAGTTCCAAATATCTAGCACCGTGTGCCTCTTGTGGAGAATACACAACCATTGGAAGACACGAGAATTTTTGAATTGCCCCGTACAACCATCAAACCAAATCTAATGTTGTTCCATCTGTATATTTTTATCCTCCAGGTGATTGTAGAACAATTGAAAGTTGTGTTGTACCAAATACAAGTCATGACACCTCTCATCACTTACGTAAAAGTGATACTCCTTCAATATAACCTTTTCCTCTTTAGTATTATCTGCCCCATGTCTATAGGTGATATGAACCATTATGCTGACCTAGTATTCATGATAATATTGACTCTGAATATGGTTATGTGGTTGAAGAGTGTATTTTTTTCTCAAAATTCACCAGTGATAATAAATTTCCAATAGGAAATGTATCCCTGCACGTTCTAAACTGCTCATCTTTCCAATGACCCACATGTACATGCTTTACATACCGTTGTGTCTTTTCAAATAATTCCTCCATGAAGTTGCAAACCAGTACCTGGTAGATCAACAATAAAGATGTACATATTAATAGTTTGTTACATATATGAAGTGACAATAAATGAAGAGAAAAATACTATTCAGGAACTTGTTACTAACATGAGATGTTACCAATTGGTTACCAATTGTATTCTTTTTATTTAATTCCCTCCACTAATATCATACATGGCATATTTGAATGACTACAAGTTCACTTAATGTCTCCCAAGTTAATGCTCATCGGTGACATGTATGCATTTGTCCAAAAATGTCATTCCACCACACCTTGGGCATCTCCCATCTACGCAAGGCCTTGATAAAATGTGCAACCTTCTATCCTTCTACACAAAATGTTATGAATAAAGTATCTAGATGGTGTCGGTGGTAATGTAGTTGACCATTCATACACAATATTGTTATGCAATGCATGCAATATATGTATATATGTGTCATAATAATAATCGTACTCAATGTGATATTGACAACAACATGTGTTACAAGTTGTGTTTATTTTAACATACCTTGGTTTGCAATTCTCAAAGGATCTTTGGCCCAAGTTAAGTTCATTATGTTCATGCCTAAACCTATAATTTAATTTTGTTTGTGTCATGTCAACAAATTTTTTAATGTGGGGTTTATGATCCCTTGAACCCCTTCTCAATTTTAGTATATATTTTTGGTTTGATGAAGGTCTACTATTGTCATGACAAAACTCCTGGACCAGTCCCTTTACTGCATCAATGAGCTTCATATCGGAGTGTGGCAACCTGCCAATGAAGGACCAGACATCTATTTGACTAGAGTCAAGTTGTTCTCTTCTAGAACAATACCTATGGAGTGCTTTTATATCCAATCCTACAAGTTTGCATGTATGCTTAAGAATTCGAAGGGCCCTAGTTCTTTTGTTCATGATTGGTTGTGACAACACACGACAAGCTGCATTGCAATCCTTTCAACGTTATTTCTTTCCAATAGTACTAAATGCATCTACTAAACTTCTGACAACATGAGAAATTCGTTTAGAACTGTTTATCACCTTTATCCTTAAGTTTTTCCTAACGACAGTCATAGACCTAGATTTTAACAATGATATAAATAATCTACATTCATCTCCATCACATTTAGAATCAAAATAGTTGACACGTATATGTTGATATTGATATGCAATACTACATTTATACAACGTACCTTTAAGCGAACCAATGAGACTTTCATCAATCTGTATACGTTTTGGAGTTCTTCGACGTGAATTTTCTAATAGAGGTAGGGAGGTTGGAACTACACCTTGTACCATATCACTCGGTCGATGTGGAGTTTGAACATGATATTTATGTCCTTCCATATCTTTATGTCAGTCAGACAGTGGTAATTGGAAATCCTCCTGGGTGGTCCGAACAACATTGTCTCCTTCTGTTAGTTTTTGTTAAGATCTTATTAGATTATCTAGAATCTTTATCTAAAAGAATAACAAGTACAAAAAAATGAATAATATATAAAAGATAAACATGACACAAATATTTTCATTGGGGAAACCATTAAGGATAAAAACCTGCAAACTTCTTCAGAATAGTAAGATGATCAAAAGCAATAATAAGAAATGTTCAACAGCTATGTTTCTCTCCTCCTCTGACTGCCTCTCTTTCTCATGCACCTTAGAAAGTGTGTGAGGTGTGTATAAATGAGGGAGAGTGCCTCCCTATTTATACCATTTCAAGTCACTGACCAAATATAAGACTCGAGCCTACATGTCATCTCACATGGGGCCCACTTCTCCTAGAGAGACCACAATTACATATTACATGATGTTACACTGGGGAATATTTCCCCAACTTACAACAGAGGTTGTACCTCAAGTTATAGACACAATTTATACATCCTGTAAAGGGGTAACACACATCCCCAATGGGGGTACAACAACACACAATGATAATATACATATAAATATCTTTCAGTTACAAATACATCAGCAATCCCTCTTAACTAGGAAGGTATTCTCTCTCTACATAGTCATCAACACATTTGGTTGGATCTTCATTGCATCGTCATCATCACAAAGACATAGAGTCTTCATCATAGTTGCTGGCATTTACTTCTTATAATTTTATCATCATACCATACTATCTGTCATCAGAAGTTTCTATAGTGCCAGCCCTTTTTCATGATGGATTTAGGCCTAGCCTCCATGTAGGTATTCATCATCTCTGGGAGCAAGCCATCAAGTAGGTACATCTCAAGACTTATTGTATGCCTCTTGCAAAACCCGTGAGATTTCCCAGGACTGATTATATGCCACTGCAAAACCTGAAGGAGCATCCGAGGACAAATTATATGCCTTGCAAAACCTATGTACCATTGTAATGAATATAAAATAAGATAATAATTAATAATTAAATAATTTATAGCTAGGTTAGTATGAAAGGAGGCATCGCCTCATCATGAATGTCCAAGCCATATTTAAGGCCAAGACATCATTGTAATATTAATCATCTAATAATATCTTATTTAATTATTATCTTAAATAAATTATTTAACCTAGCCTCCTTTCATACTAACCTAGCTATAAATTATTTAATTATTAATTATTATCTTATTTTATATTCATTACAACCTTGTTGTTACCTCATCATCTTCAGATCATCTCATCGTCACATGGAGCACAACCAAGATGTACATAACACAACACTTACATCCACCAGCATGGGAGGACCAACCTACCACCATCTGGGAAAGGATTAGCAATTACATCAACAACCATTGGAGGAGTAACCTACCAACATGTTAGAAAATATTCAGTAATTACATCAATGACCATGGGAGGAATATCCTACCACCATGTCAGAAAAGCTCAACAATTACATCAACAACCATGGGAAAACCAACCTACAACCATGTCAAAAAATCCCAACAATTACATAATTGAGCATGGGAGGAACAACCTATGACCATGTCGAAAAATCCCATGTGCATCTACCTCTTCCAGAATCATCACTTCTCCTTGGAAGGAACCTCGATCTGAAGTACACCAAGCTTATCTCTGAAGTATTCAAACTTCACTCTAGCTAGTGGCTTGGTCAATACATCAGATATCTACTCATCCATCACAACATACTGGAGCTTTACTGCTCCTCTCTACACCATATCCATGATATAGTAATTCTTGAATTCAATGTGCTTCGAATTGTCATGGAACACTGGGTTCTCAGACAACTTCACACAACTATGGTTGTCGCAATATATACAAGTAGCATCCAACTGGAGATCAAAAAAATCAGACAGTATCTTCCTCATCCATACTACCTTACAACTAGATGAACAATCTATGACATACTTTGCTTCGGTTGTACTCAGTGCCCCACAGGACTGCTTCCTGCTAAACCAAGTGATCACATCTGATCCCATACAAAAGAAGCACCCCAAAGTGCTCTTCCTATCAACCTCACTACCTACCAAATCCGAAGCCACATAACCCTCTAGGTTAATCTTATGATTCCCATCATACTTGATCCCCTAATCAATTGTACCCTTCAAATACCTCAAAATATGCTTTGTGAAAATCAGATGAACTTGTCTCGGATCCGTCAGGAACTGACTCAATGTGTTCACAACAAAGAAAATATATGGTATTGTATTTGTCAAGTACATCAAGGATCCAATCATCTAACGATACATTGTGGCATCAACTGACTCTGATGAAGCATCACTCAATAGCTTCAAGTTTGATGCCATAGGTGTGGCCATGGCCTTGCAGTCCATCATCCCAAACCTCTTCAGGATATCCACTGCATACTTCCCTTGTCCAGGGAATATTCTATCTGCACTCTACCACACCTCCACGCCTAGAAAGTAGTGCATCATACCCAATTCCTTCATCTCCAACTCGGAAGCAAGATTCCTCTTCGTGTTAGCAACCAACCCATCCTCACCTGTCACAAATAGGTCATCTACACACAGTAGAAGTATCACCGGGTTCCCTTCCTCAACCTTGTAGTAAAGGTTGGAATCCACTTTAATCTTAGTAAAGACCAACTAGTCAAGAAGTTGTAAATCTTGCCGTACCATGTTTAACCTGAGGATCTTCTGTAGTCACTCCCTCTACCTTTTGTACTCTATGTATTGAAACATTTTGTATTGGAGTGACGAGTAGCTTCCTCTACTACTAATATTCTACGTATCTATCTAGGGTCACTAGATACAAATATCCTCTATCTTGAACTTTGTTGAAAAGTTCTTCTCGAACCCATCTGTGAGCTTGTTATCCTCTATAGTATTTCATCTTCAAACATGTAGCAAATGTTAATATCTTCATCACTATAGGTGACCTTAAAGCTCCTCATGTAACTGTATGTGTTATCCCATGGGTTCCTTTTGAGATCATACAAGGCCTTCCTTAATTCACACACATGAGTCTTCCTATCATGTGTCTCGACTCCCAATGGCTGCTCTACATATACTTCCTCCTTGACTACACAATTCAAGAATGATTTCTTGATGTCAGCTGGTTTATCTTCCATTTCATACCTGCACTTATGGATCTAATGGAAGTGTACCTAATCACTGGTGTAAATGTCTCTTCGTAGTATGTGCCTTCTTTCTGTGAGAATTCTTGTGCTACGAATCTTTCATTGTATTCCACAATGCTTCCATCTACTGCATACTACATATATATGGAAGACAATACAAACTTCCCTTTAGGTCTCAACACTGTATCGTAGAAATCATTCCTCTTTATAAACTCGTACTCTTTGATCATAGTCTCATTCCCTTTCTTCTTGTCTACTTCATTACTAGAAGGATTTGCATCAATGAGAGTCCCTCAACAATGTCACATAACTGGAGTGTGTCAGAGGTCTCTTTCTTTATTTGGAAGTATCATCATACTATTCTTCATATTGGATTATTTATCATGTCCAAGGTCATATTCATCTCTCGAGGTGGATCTACTATTCTATTTATATTCTTCTGGAGCTTTTTCTTCCACCACGGAATCTCTGACCCGAGAATCTTCAGGTTCCTTTTCTGAACTGTCGTTACTTGTTCATTGAAATCATCTACAAGTCAAGTTTAGTTACATGATTAGAAACATCTCATAATTTAAAAACATATTAATAGTGACAAACCCTAATTTCAAAACATATCACTATTGACAAACATATTAAAGTTTGAAAAATCAGGGTTTCTTTTCTCTAATTTCTTCAAGGATTTCATTGGGTATCCTCTTCCTTGCTAATTTTCTTGCTTGATTGCATGAGTTTCCCATCACCACAATGATCAATCATATATGGTTCTCCTGAATGGGAGATTACCCAAGCTTGGTTTATTTCTTGAACAATCAAGTTTCTAGATACTCCACCACAATGACCAATGAAATATTTTCTTTGATGCTCCTCAAATGCAAGAACAAAAATGGTGCTCTTCGATGGGAGACTCCCCAATCTTGGTTTCTTTCTTGCTCAATTGTGTCTAGATACTCAAATTAAGGGGAATATTGGGAGCAAGGTTTCCTTTTCTAGCTCCTTAAATACAATAACAAGAAGGTGGATATGGTCAATGGTACTCTTTAATGGGAGATTCCCCAAGCTTGGTTTCTTGCTTGCTCAATTGTTTCTAGATACTCAAGTTACGGGGAATCTTGGAAAGAATGTTTCCTTTTCTAGCTCCTAAATTGCAAGAAAAAAAATGGCAGAGATGCTCTATAGTGTTCTTCTAAGGGAGATTCCCCAAGCTTGGTTTCTTTCTTGCACAATTGTGTCTAGATACTCAAATTAAGTGGAAGATTGGGAGGAAGGTTTCCTTTGCTAGCTCCTCAAATGCAATGAAAAGAAGGTGGATATGGTCAATGGTACTCTTGAATGGGAGACTCACCAATCTTGGTTTCTTTCTTGCTCAATTGTGTCTAGATACTCAAGTTAGGGAGAATATTGGGAAGAATGTTTCCTTTGGTAGCTCCTCAATTGCAAGAAAAAGATGGTATAGATGCTCTATGGTACTCCTCAATGGGAGATTCCCCAAGCTTGGTTTAGTTCTTTATCAATTGTTTCTACATACCCCACCACAATAACCAAGTTAATGTTGTGTTTTCTAGCTCCTCAATTGCAAGAAAAACAATGGTGGAGATGCTCTATGGTGCTCCTCAATGGGAGATTCCCCAAGCTTGGTTTCTTTCTTGCTCAATTAATTCTTAATTTCTTCCTCCTCAATGTATACCATGCTCCAATCAATACTTAGACACTTGTGATGGAGATGCTTGATGTAAAAAATAAAATTTTGTATGATAATATGGTCAAGAAGAGAATGAATGCACTATCGGCAACCTAAAAGTGTGAGTGGACTATGAAACCTGCATGAAATATGATAAAGTTTTTCTTAGACAGGGACTGCTATTGTTTATACTGAGACAAAATGTGCACTCGTTATTGTTAAGAAAAATGGGAGCACGTTTAACCACATAAAACGAGTGCGCATTTTTCTCGAATAACGTTTAGGAGCAATTAAGAAGGTAGTTCCACAGCTAAGGGATCATTCAATGTTTAGGGGGAATTAACAAGCACTCCCTAAGTCTTAGTGCCTTAACACTCCCCCTCTCTTAAAGGGATGTGTGTGTGTGAAAGAGATAGGTTAGGGGGTGTTAGTGGTAAGGGGAGACATAAGGATGTGTGTGTGTGTGTGAGAGAGAGAGAGAGAGATAGGTTAGGAAATGTTAGTGGTAAGGGAATACATAGGGATGTGTGTCTGTGTGAGTAATAGGTTAGGGGGTGTTAGTAGTAAGGGGAGACATATGGATGTGTGTGTGTGAGAGAGAGAGAGAGAGATACGTTAGGGGGTGTTAGTGGTAAAAGGAGACATAGGGGTGTGTGTGTGTGTTAGAGAGAGAGAGAGAGAGATACGTTAGGGGGTGTTAGTGGTAAAAGGAGACATAGGGGTGTGTGTGTGTGTTAGAGAGAGAGAGAGAGAGAGATAGGTTAGGGGGTATTAGTGGTAAGGGGAGACATAGGGATGTGTGTGAGAGAGAGAGATAGAGAGAGAGAGAAATATAGAATGGGTGGTAGTCCTTAGTGGTCTGGGATGACCTGTGGATGTGT
>LPNX010234462.1:131736-159084 GCA_001517045.1 Pseudotsuga menziesii | reverse complement strand
GGGGTTAGTGGTAGTGGGAGACAAAGGGATGTGTGTGTTTGTGAGTGTGAGAGAGAGAGAGGGTTGGGGAATAGATAGGAGGTGTGGGTTAGGTGTAGTTGGATGATATGGGGAGTGAGAGGGAGTGGAGGAGGGGGGTGTTAGTGGGAGGGGGAAACAAAGGGATGTGTGTGTGTGTTGTTGATGTATTTATCAATTCGAAATGTATTCACTTGTATATTTTATGTACTGTACCCCGATGTTTATTCCGGGAAGTATCTATAATGTAATTGATTCATGTCATGCCCCGATGTTCCTATCGGGACATTATTTGTAACTTCATAATGTATTCACTTGTATATTTTATGTATTGTACCCTGATGTTTATTCTGGGAAGAATCTGTAATGTAATTGAGTCATGTCATGCCTCAATGTTCCTATTGAGAGATTAAATAATGTAAACAAGTCATGTAAATTCATAGAGGGTAACCCTTCCTATTGATCAAGGGTTAAAGTCCCCGCAGTTGTGGGGCCCCAGGGTTATTAGACTCTCCTAGAGAATTCGGCCCTAGTGAGTTATTGTCAAGTCGGAAATTAGTATAAATAGAGAGTGATTCTCTCTATTTATCACACATTCACTCACACTCAATTGTAGTGCATAGCTGAGAGAGAAGAAGTACCTGGGACAAGAGAGAGAGAGACTACTGCTGTCGGGAGATCATCTTACTATTTTGGGGTTTTTCTTTTGGTGTTGATTCTATCTTCAAGGAAGTTGCGGGTTTTTATCCTTTACAGTTTCCTCAAGGAAAATGTTTGTGTCTATTGTCTCTTTTGTTTGATTGTTGTGCTTTTTATTCTCTCAGTTAAGATAATGCTAGATTGAATGATAAAAATCTAACATGGTATCAGAGCTAACCTGAGAAGAAGACATTATGTAGTTGTGGAAACTAGGGCTTCCTACTTTTTGGATCTCTCTCCACATATTTTCAGCAAAATAAGGTTGGGCTGACTCTCCTCTCTAGGGCGCATCTTTCTATCGAAGCAGAATATGATTCTAAGCATTTTCAGGTTTTGACCCGACATTGCTGCTGGAAATTAGGGCTTTCCACAGAAGTGGAAATTTTTAGTGAGCCCAAGAATGGATTGATATCCTCCTCAAAATCAAATTTTAGAGATCAAGATCAAAGTTTTTAGCTGGAAAGAACTCTAGGAAAGTAAAAACCTAATATGCTCCTAAACCAGCTCTACAGAAATTCAGCTCAAGATCCAATTTCAACATCTTGACCTGGTAAGATCTAAATCTTTTGCATTTGACGTTCTCTGTTAATATGTCTCATCATACCACGCTTGATGAAAAGCTTGAGCGATCTAATAAATTTTGAGCCTAGAAGTATAGGATCACCCTAGTCCTCGAAGAAAATGAGTTGGACTCTTACATCAATGAAGAGGTTCTAATTCTAGAGGGAGATTAGGCTAAGGCCTTACACAAGAATAAATTGGTCATGGTTAAAAGGATTATTGCTGATTCAATCAAGGATCACCTCATACCACAGGTGTCCTCCCTAAAGACACCTAAAGCTATGTTTGATGCCCTGACCAAACTGTTTGAAGGGAAGAACATAAATCAAAAGATGACTATGAGAAACCAATTAAAGAATGTAAAGATCCAGAATGCAAAAACCATCCAGTCTTACTTTTCAAGAGACTCTAAGATCAAGGAACAACTTGAAGTAGTAGATGAAGAAGTAGAGAATGTAGAAATTGTGATGACCATGTTGAATGGTCTCCCTAGATGACGGGACTCCTTTATTCAAGGGATCTATGCCAGAAAGAAGCTAGTCAATTTCAGTAGACTATGGGAAGAATTTTCACAAGAAGAAGCTCGGATAGTAGCTCAAGAAGAAAATATGGGAAGTGAAGATCAAGCTCTTACAGTACACACCAAGAAAAGCAGAAGAAACTCTCATCATCCCAAAGGTAAGCACTTTCACCATAAAGATAATACTAGAAGAGATTTACCTAAATTCAGATGCTTTACATGTGATGAAAGAGGACACTTTCCCAAAGATTGTCCTAGAAACAAAAATAACTCTCATAAAAAGAAGGGAAACAATAGAAGGAATTATGCTCATGTTGCAGAAGATGATGAACCTTCCACAAAGAGAATCAAGCAAGAAATTGACGATTCTTCAAGTGATGAAGAATATGTTTTAATTTCCGCTCTCACAAGAACTATCACACATGGAAGCAATGATTGGATTATAGACAGTGGTGCTTCCAAAAATATGACAGGATTCAAAGAATCCTTTGTGAAACTATCAAAGCATGAATCACCCCACAAGGTGAAACTTGGAGATGACTACTAGTATCCAATAAAAGGTAGTGGGGAATTCTCCTATAAGCTAGACTCTAGAAAGTCTATGATGATGAAGGATGTCTTGTTTGTACTAGGACTTAAGCAGAACCTCCTCTCCATATCTGCATTGGATGTAAAAGGCATGAGGGTTGCATTTATAGATGGCCAAGTTCTCATGTGGCCAAAGGGAAAGACTATTGATGATGCGGTAGTGATTGGGGAACAAGAGGGATGTCTATACAAATTGAAGGGCCAACCAGAACAACCTTTGGTTCATGAATCAGTAGAACCAAATGAACTTTGGCATAGAAGGCTTGCACATGTGCACTACAGAGCACTACCACTTGCAAACAAAGCTGTTGAATTTCTTCCAGAAATTCAGGCAAAACATGATGGTGTCAGCAAAGGATGTGCGAAAGGAAATAACACAAAGAAGACATTTCCAAGTAGCGAGAGCAATGAAAAAGGAATCTTGGAAATCATCCACTGCAATAAATGCGGTCTGATGCCATCCAGTTCATTAAGTGGGTATGTATACTATGTTTCATTTATTGATGATTTTTCTAGGAAGACATGGATATACTTCTTGAAGAACAAAGATGAAGTATTCAGCAAGTTCAAGGAATTCAAAGCCTTGATCGAGAACCATACAAAAAATAATATCAAAACCTTTTGATTAGATAATGGTGGACAATTCACATCAATTGAATTCAAAGCATTATGCAAATATTTAGGGATTAAGAGGGAGTTAACTACTTCATATAATCCACAACAGAATGGGGTTGCAAAAGTGAAGAATAGAATGATCATGGAAGCTGCAAGGGTCATGCTTCATGATCAAAATATGCCCATGCATTTATGGGCATAATCTACCAGAACAATGGTGCATGTACAAAATCATACTCCACACAGAGTACTCAAGAACAAGACACCTGAAGAAGTCTTTTCCAGCATGAAACTAGAAGTCATCCATCTCAAAATATTCGATTGTCCAGTGTACATACACATTCCAAAAGAAAAGAGGACAAAGTTAGATCCTTCAGGAAGGAAGGGTATATTTGCGGGATACTCTGAAAGCTCGAAGGATTACAGAATATAATTCCCAAGATTCAAGAAGATCGACATTAGCAGGGATGTAAAATTTGATGAAGACTCAGCTTACAACAAATCTAGAAAGAGACCTACTAAAGAACCTGAAGAAACAAAAGTACCCATAATTCATGACACAACCATGAAGGAAGAAATTCAAGAAGAAGATCGAGAAATAGAAGAACCTCAAGAATCGGTAGATCCACCTTAGGAGAAGAATCCTCACAAGAGGAAACCTGCTTGGGTACGAGAAGTTATCCAAGGTTCAGAAAGATATGGGATTCTAGAAGAAAATCACAGAGAAAGGAAAAGAACTAGGTCCTGCTCCGGTTATGTTGCCTTATTATGTGACTTCATCAATAAAGAACCTTCCAACTATGAAGAAACAACAGAAAGGAAAGAATGGAAGGATGATATGATTGAAGAGTATCAATCGATCATGAAGATTGATGTCTGGGATGTTGTCCCTAGACCAAAGGGGAAGTCTATTGTAACTTCCAAATGGATCTACAAGATCAAGCATGCTACAGACAGCAACATAGAAAAATATAAAGCAATATTTTTGGCTCGTGGATTCTCCCAGAAAGAAGGAATAGATTATGAAGAAACTTTTGCACCTATAGCCAGATACACTTCCATCATATCAGTACTTTGTCTGGATGTAGTGATGAAATGGAACATACACCAGATGGATGTCAAGACTGCTTTCCTGAATGGTGTAGTGGACGAGGAAGTGTATGTGGAGCAGCCACTCGATTTTGAGACACATGACAGGGAGACTCATGTGTGTAAATTGAAGAAATCCATGTATGGTTTGAAACATGCACCTAGGACATGGTACCGTAGAATTGATAACTTCCTATCCAGTTTGTATTTGCCAAAAGTAAAGCAGATTCCAACCTTTACTATAAGTTTGAATATTGGAACCCAGTGATACTCTTGTTGTATGTAGATGATCTGTTTGTAAGAGGTATGGATGGGTTTCTTGTTGATACATAGAGGAAGTTTGCTGCTGAGTTCAAAATGAAGGACTTGGGTATGATGCACTATTTTCTAGACATTGAAGTGTGGCAAAATGTGGATGGAATCTCCCTCTAACAAGGGAAGTATGCAGTAGAGATCCTGAAGAGGTTTAAGATGATGGACTATAAGGCCATGACCACACCCATGGCATCGAATCTGAAGCTTCTAAGTGATGCTTCATCAGAGACGGTTGATGCTATGATGTATGATCAGATGATTGGGTCCTTGATGTACTTGACGAATACGAGACCAAATATTTGCTTTGCTGTGAACACCTTGAGCCAGTTCCTGATGGATTCAAGACATGTTCACTTGATTGCTGCAAAGCATATTCTGAGGTACCTAAAGGGTATAGCTTATTATGGGCTCAAGTATAAGGCTGATCAGAAGATTAACCTGGAAGGTTATGTTGATTCAGATTGGGCAGGTAGTGCCATCAATAGAAAAAGCACTTTAGGGTGTTGCTTCACTATGGGGTCGGGTATGATCTCTTGGTTTAGCAGGAAACAGTCTTGCGTGGCATTGAGTACAGCTGAAGCAAAGTATGTCGTAGCTTGTTCAGCTAGTTGTGAGGTAGTATGGATGAGGAAGCTACTATCTGATTTATTTTATCTCCAGTTGGATTCTATTTGTACATATTGCGACAACTAGAGTTATGTGAAGTTGTCTAAGAACCTGTTGTTCCATGACAAGTCGAAGCATATCAAGATCAAATATCACTATATTAGGCATATGGTATAGAGAGGAGTAGTGAAGCACCAGTATGTTTTGATGGATGAACAGATAGATGATGTGTTGACTAAGCCATTGGCTAGAGTGAAGTTTGAGTACTTCATGGAGAAGCTTGGTGTTCTCCATATCGAGGTTCCCTCCAAGGGGAAGTGATGGGTCCATGAGCCATTCTGACATGGTGAGAGGATTGGTTCCTTCCATGGTTAGATGTAAGTGCTGAGACATTCTGAGGTGACTGTTGGATGTGTTCCCACATGATTAGATATAAGCACTGAAGGCCATTCTCTAGGAGAATGGAGGCACCTGGTCAGTTACCAGGAATACTCAACCTAGAGCTGAGGGTCATTATGATGTGATTGTGGGATGTGTTACCACATGATCATATGTAAGTGCAGAGCTATTCTAATGTGACTGTGGGATGTGTCCCCACATGATCATATGTAAGTGTAGAGCCATTCTGAGGAGACTCTGGGATGTGTTCCCACATGATCAGATATAAGTACTCATCCCTTCTAGCATGGATGCAAGATGTGTTCCCCACATGGATGGATATAAGTGTTGATATCTTCTAGAATGGATGTGGGATTTGTTCCCCACATGGCTGGATATAAGTGATGAGCCCTTCTAGCATGGATGCGGGATGTGTTTCCCACATGGCTAGATATAAGTGCTGAGCCCTTATGAAATGGTTCTTGGATGTGTTCCTCCCATGGTCAAATATAAGTGTTGAGCCTTTCTGATTCGGTTCTTGGATGTGCTCCTCCCATGATCGGATGTGAGTGTTGAGCCTTTCTGGTATGGTTCTTGGATATGTTCCTCCCATGATCATATGTGAGTGTTGGGCCTTTTTGACATGGTTCTTGGATGTGTTCCTCCCATAGTTAGATGTGAGTGCTAGGCGTGCCTTTCTGACATGGTTGTTGGATGTTATCCTCTCATCATCAGATGTAAGTTCTGGGAGGGTCATTTTGACTTAGGGTCAGATATAAGCACTGAAGAAGACCTACATGGATGCTAGGCCTACAACCAACATGAAAAATGATTGGCTCTATAGAAATTCCTATGATGAGAAGAATCGAGAGATAGCACCAGTGATGATGACCGAGTGATGATGATCTAGCAGTGATAATCCAGATCCAGTGATGATCCATATCTAGTAATAAAGATGACTTAAAGATGAAGATGACGATAACTGGATGATGATCCAATGGATCTAGAGAAGAATACTGGTTCTGATAAATTGTGACCAAAGAATACCTTCCTAGTTAAGAGGGAGTGTTGATGTATTTGTAACTTCGGAATGTATTCACTTGTATATTTTATAAATTGTACCTCGATGTTTATTCCGGGAAGTATCTGTAATGTAATTGAGTCATGTCATGCAATGATGTTCCTATTGAGAGATTCAATAATGTAAACAAGTCATGTAAAGTCATAGAGGGTAACCCTTCCTATTGATCAAGTTTTAAAGTCCCTACAGTTGTGAGGCCCTAGGGTTATTATACTCTCTTAGAGAATTCAGCCCTAGTGATTTATTGTCAAGTTGGGAATTAGTATAAATAGAGAGTGAGTCTCTCTATTTATCACACATTCACTCACACTCAGTTGTAGTGCATAAATGAGAGAGAAGAAGTAGCTGGGACAAGAGAGAGAGATACTACTGCTGTCGAGAGATCATCTAGCTATTTTGCAATTTTTCTTTTGGTGTTGATTCTATCTCAAAATGAAGTTGCAGGGTTTTCTCATTTATGGTTTCCTCGAGGAAATTCTTTGTGTTTATTGTCTCTTTTGCTTGATTGTTATGCTTTTTATTCTCTTAGTTAAGATAATGCTAGCTTGAATGATAAAAATCTAACATGGTATCAGAGCTAACCTAAGAAGAAGACACTATGCAGCTGTGGAAACTAGGGATTCCTACTTTTTGGATCTCTCTCCACATATTTTCAGCAAAAGAAGGTTAGGTTGACTCTCCTCTCCAGGGCACATCTTTTTGTTGAAGCAGAATCTGATTCTGAGCATTTTCAGTTATTGACCCGACATTGTTGTTGAAAATTAGGGATTTCCATAGAAGTATAATTTTTGAGTGAGCAAAGGCATGGATTGATCTCCTCCTCAAAATTAAAGTTTAGAGATCAAAATCAAAGTTTTTACTTGGGCAGAACTTTGGGAAAGTAAAACCCTAATCTGCTCCTAAACCAACTCTACAGAAATTTAGCTCAAGATCTAGTTTCCACATCTTGACCTGGTAAGATATAAATATTTTGAATTTGAGGTTCTCTGTTAAGATGTCTCATCCTACCAAGCTTGATGAAAATATTGATGGAGCTGATAACTTCTGAACCTTGAAGTATAAGATCTCCCCGGTCCTTGAAGAAAATGAGTTGGACTCTTACATAAATGAAGAGGTTCCAATCCCAGAGGGAGATGAGGGTAAGGCCTTACACAAGAAGAAATTGGTCATGGCTAAAAGGATTAGTCTTGATTCAATCAAGGATCACATCATACCGCAAGGTGTCCTCCCTAAAGACACCTAAATCTATGTGTGATGCCCTGACCAAACTGTTTTAAGGGAAGAACATAAATCATAAGAGGACTATGAGAAACCAATTAAAGAATGTAAAGATCCAGAATGTAGAAACCATCAAGTATTACTTTTCAAGAGTCTCTCAGATCAAGGAACAACTTGAAGTAGTAGATGAAGAAGTAGAGAATGCAGAAATTGTGATGACCACCTTAAATGGTCTCCCTATATCATGGGACTCCTTTATTCGAGGGATCTGTGCTAGAAAGAAGCTAGTCAATTTCAGTAGACTGTGGTAAGAACTCTCACAAGAAGAAGCTCAGATAGTATCTTAAGAAGAAAATATGGGAAGTGAAGATCAAGATATTACAGTACACTCCAAGAAAAGCAGAAGAAACTCTCATCACCCCAAAGGTAAGCACTTCCACCAGAAAGATAATACTAGAAGAGATTTATCTAAATTCAGATGCTATACATGTGATGAAAGAGGACACTTTGCCAAAGTTTGTCCTAGAAACAAAAATAACTCTCATAAGAATAAGGGAAACAAGAGAAGACATCATGCTCATGTTGCAGAAGATGATGAACCTTCCACAAAGACAATCAAGCAAGAAATTGATGATTCTTCAAGTGATGAAGAATATGTTTTGATTTCCCCTCTCACAGGAACTATCACACATGGAAGTAATGATTGGATTATAGATAGTGGTGCTTCTAAAAATATGACAAGATTCAAAGAATCCTTTATGAAACTATCAGAACATGAATCACCCCACAAGGTAAAACTTGGAGATGACTATCAGTATCCAATAAAAGGTAGTGGGGAATCCTCCTATAAGATAGACTCTAGAAATTCTATGATGATGAAGGATATCTTGTTTGTACGAGGACTTAAGAAGAACCTCCTCTCCATAGCTGCATTGGATGCAAAAGGCATGAGGGTTTCATTTATAGATGGCCAAGTTCTCATGTGGCAAAAGGGAAATACTATTGATGATGCAGTAGTGATTGGGGAACAAGAGGGGGGTCTATACAAATTGAAGGGCCAACCAGAACAAGCATTGGTTCATGACTCAGTAGAACCAAATGAACTTTGTCATAGAATTCTTGCACATGTGCACTACATAGCACTACCACTTGCAAGAAAAGTTGTTGAAGTTCTTCTAGAAATTCAGGCAAAACATGATGGTGTATGCAAAGGATGTGCGAAAGGAAAGAACACAAAGAAGACATTTCCAAGTAGTGAGAGCCAGGAAAAAGGAATCTTGGAAATCATCTACTCCGATAAATGCGGTCCGATGTCATCTAGTTCATTAAGAGGGTATGTATACTATGTTTCGTTTATTGATGATTTTTCTAGGAAGACATGGATATACTTCTTGAAGAACAAAGATGAAGTATTCAGCAAGTTCAAGGAATTCAAAGCCGTGATTGAGAACCATACAAAAAATAAGATCAAAACTTGATTAGATAATGGTGGAGAATTCACATCAATTGAATTCAAAGCATTATGCAAAGATTCAGGGAAAGAGAGAGTTAACTACTCCATATAATACACAACAGAAAGGGGTTGCAAAAATGAAGAATAGAATGATCATGGAAGCTGCAAGGGCCATGCTTCATGATCAAAATATTCCCATGCATCTATGGGCAGAAGCGGCTAGAACAATGGTGTATGTACAGAACCGTACTCCACATAGAGTACTCAAGAACAAGACATCTGAAGAAGTCTTTTCCAGTAAGAAACCAGAAGTCATCCATCTCAGAATATTTGATTGTCCAGTGTACATACACATTCCGAAAGAAAAGAGGAAAAAGTTAGATCCTTCGGGAAGGAAGGGTATATTTGTGGGATATTCTAAAAGCTCGAAGGATTACAGAATATAATTCCAAGGATTTAAGAAGATAAACATCAATAGGGATGTAACATTTGACAAGGACATAGCTTACAACAAATCCAGAAAGAGACCTACTGAAGAACCTGAAGAAACATAATTACCCAGAATTCATGACACAACCATGAACGAATAAATTCAAGAAGAAGATCGAGAAATAGAAGAACCTCAAGAACCTGTAGATCCACCTCAGGAGAAGAATCCTCACAAGAGGAAACCTGCTTGGGTACAAGAAGTTATCCAAGGTGTATAAAGATATGGGGCTCCAAAAGAAAATCACAGAGAAAGGAAAAGAACCAAGTCCTGCTCTAGTTATATATCCTTATTATGTGACTTCATCAATAAAGAACCTTCCAACTATGAAGAAGCGGCAGAAAGGAAAGAATTGAAGGATGCTATGATCAAAGAGTATAAATTGATCATGAAGAATGATGTCTAGGATGTTGTCCCTAGACCAAAGGGGAATTCTATTGTAACTTCCAGATGGATCTACAAGATCAAGAATGCTGCATATGGCAGCATAGAAAAATATAAAGCAAGATTTGTGGCTTGTGGCTTCTCCCAGAAAGAAGGAATAGATTATGAAGAAACTTTTGCACCTATACCTAGATACACTTCCATTAGATCAATACTTTCTTTGGCTGTAGTGATGAAATGGAAGATACACCAAATGGATGTCAAGACTGCTTTCTTGAATGGTGTAGTGGAAGAGGAAGTGTATGCAGAGAAGCCACTTGGTTTTGAGACACATGACAGGGAGACTCATGTGTGTACATTGAAGAAAGCCATGTATGGTTTGAAACAGGAACCCAGGACATGGTATCATAGAACTGATAGCTTCCTATCCAGTTTGGGATTTACCAAAAGTAATCAGATTCCAACCTTTACGACAAGGTTGAAGATGGGAACCCAGTGATACTCCTATTGTATGTAGATGATCTATTTGTAACAGGTATGGATGGGTTGCTTCCTGATATATAGAGGAAGTTTGCTACCAAGTTCGAAATGAAGGACTTGGGTATGATGCACTATTTTCTAGGCATGGAAGTGTGGCAGAATGCAGATGGAATATCCTTTGGACAAGGGAAGTATGCAGTAGAGATCCTGAACAGGTTTGGGATGATGGACTGTACGGCCATGACCCAACCATGGCATTGAATGTGAATCTTCTAAGTGATGCTTCATCAGAGATAGTTGATGCTACGATGTATCATCAGATGATTGGGTCCTTGATGTACCTGATGAATATGAGACCAAATATTTGCTTTGCTGTGAACACCTTGAGCCAATTCCTAATGGATTCAAGACAGGTTCACTTGATTACCACAAAGCATATTCTGAGGTACCTAAAGGGTACAGTTGATTATGGGCTCAAGTATAAGGCTGATCAGAATATTAACCTGGAAGGTTATGTTGATTCAGATTTGGCAGGAATTTCCATCAATGAAAAGAGCACTTCAGGGTGTTGCTTCAGTATGGTATCAAGTATGATCTCTTGGTTTAGCAGGAAATAGTCTTGTGTGGCACTGAGTATAGCTAAAGCAGAGTATATTGGAGCTTGTTCAGCTAGTTGTGAGGTAGTATGAATAAGGAAGCTATTATCTAATTTATTTTTTCTCTAGTTGGATGCTATTTGTATATATTGTGACAACCAAAGTTGTGTGAAGTTGTCTGAGAACCTAATGTTCATGACAAGTTGAAGCATATCGAGATCAAATATCACTATATCAGGGATATGGTGAAGAGAGGAGAAGTGAAGCTCCAGTATGTTGCGATGGATGAACAGATAGCTGATGTGTTGACTAAGCCATTAGCCAGAGTGAAGTTTGAGTACTTCAGGGAGAAGCTTGGTGTTCTCTAGATCGAGGTTCCCTCCAAAGGGAAGTGATGATTCCATGAGACATTCTAACATGGTGAGAGGATTGGTTCCTTCCATGGTTAGATGTAAGTGCTGAGCCATTTTGAGGTGACTGTGGGATGTTTTCCCACATGATCAGATATAAGCGTTGACTGCCATTCTCTGGGAGAATGGAGGAACCTATTCAGTTACCAAGAATACTCTGCCTAGAGGTGAGGGCCATTATGATGTGACTGTGGGATGTGTTCCCACATGATCAGATGTAAGTGCAGAGCCATTCTGATGTGACTTTGGGATGTGTCCCCACATGATCAGATATAAGTACTAATCCCTTCTATCCTGGATGCAGGATGTGTTCCCCACATGGATGGATATAAGTGTTGATCCCTTCTAGCATGGATGTGGGATGTGTTCCCCACATAGCTAGATATAAGTGATGAGCCCTTCTAGTATGGATGCGAGATGTGTTAACTCAAAAATTCCCCACACAGCTCTCAATGGCCTACACCACCCAAGGACACCATCTCACAACACTCATTTCACTCCATAAGACCTTCCATTTGACCCCCACACCTCCAAAAGAGTCCAAGGATGAAGAAAAGGGCTAAAAATCCCAAAAAAGAGCCCAAAATAGCCCCCTAGGAGCTAAATCCCTCAATAAGGGGCTAAAATCCTAAAAGGGGCTAAAGTTAGGGCAGAAGGGGCTAAAGGCCCAAAAAATGGGCTAAAGCTTTAACCAATGGCTTAAAACCCTAAAACCCCTTGGAAAAACTATAAAAGGAGGGTGGGGGGTCACTCTCAAAACACTCCTCACTTGCCTATTGTTACGCTTCCCATGGATTCTTTGAGACCTTTTGCTCTCAAAACACGCACTTTCTTTCTCCTCCAACTTCATCTCATTAAGCCATTACTTCCCAACCAAGAGAGAGTTGCTTGCATGAGCTAGGGCATGGTGGCCCATTTCCACCTAAGTGAGGTATAATTTCTTTTCATAGTTGTTTATTTGTTTTTTTTCCTAACCCTCATTTCTATTTTCAGGTTTTTCATTGACATTGTTTGCAGGTTTTTCGTTGTAGTAGCTTAGGTTGTTTGCAGGTTTCAAGGAGGTGGAACCCTAGCCTATTTTCTGTAGAGGGGTTCACAAGGGCTTCATCCCCTCTCCTTTATTTTCTATTATTAGCTCTTAGATCTAGTTTACTACATATGCCATTTGCTTGTTCTTTTTTAGATTAGCTTAGTTTAATTCGTTGCTCTGTTTGTGTCATATTTCATTCTGATTTTTCCTGCTTTCTAAGAGTTGGAACCTACCCTTGTGCCCTATAGGCACAAGGGACCCATTCCTACTCTTGTAGTGAGGAGAAATTCTCACTACATATTTGGCGACTCCACTAGGTCGATCCCACAGGATCCCTGGGCCAAAAATTTCAAGTTTTCAAGTTTTTTTTCTGTTTTTACCCTAGTTTTCAGAAATCTTAGGTTAGATCTATTTAAATCCACTTTATTTCCTATTTTTGTCAGTGACAAATCCTTTTCTAGGCCAATCTGAGTCATACTGACCCCAGTACAAGTTACTGTCGGCTAGATCTAACCCTGCATCACCAAAAAACCCCTTTCCGGAGCAGGTTGCTTCTATCAAGGGAAAAGGTGAGACTGGGGTGCTCTTAATTGGCCAATAGGTGCACACAGGGTACACTTAATCCTCAGAAAGGCATGACTTCAACCTAGAAGCTCAGGTTGTGGCTGTTTTCGCATTCTGTGTGACCCCCTCGCTCATTTCTGGAAAAATATCACAGCCCCCTCGCTGGATTCGGTCAGAAATGTGCGGCCTGTCACACAGAAGTTGTATTTAAGTTTAATTAATAGTAATTTTTAGTTTCAGAGGATTTTTAGTGTAGCCTAGCCACCTCTATTCGTCATTGCAGGTCTCTTGCAATTCCATTTTTTATTTTCTGCAGATCAATCCATGAACAATGTGTATATGCTAAATCAATCATTAAGGCTTGATAAAATGAACTAGTCTAACTAAAAGTAACTTAAAAATAACCATATTGCTGCCCCCTTCATCCTCTACCCAGTCATCACCCTCCGGGGTATTCTGGGATACGATGAAGGGTAAGCTCGTATAGATCTAGGCACTCCATGGTATTTTTTCGAAACCACTAAAACCAGGTGACCTGGAAGGTAGAGGGAGTAGAGAAGGAGGGCTTCTCATGATGCTAAGAGTCCTCCCTATTGACCAACCTAGCACTTGGGAGGTGACCTGAGGATCTAAGAATGGGCTTAGTCCCATTGTGTTGAGAGCCCAGTACCTTCTCTTGGTTGAAGAAGAATATCACTAAGAGGTAGACATTTAGTTAGGCCAACAATTCAGGGTTAATCACTATACTTGCTTACAAATATTTGTTAATATTTGCATAAAAAACCATGATATGAACTCTACCATGAATTCATAAACCATATTTCAAACCAAATACTAGAACAAATAAGCAAACCAACACACCATACCAGATAATTAACCCTTTGTGACGCTGAGTAAGCCTTAAAATTTACCAAATTTACACTAAGTTCAATAAATTCTGCAGTCTTTGAGGACATAAATCCCCGACTGCTTCAACTGTGGGAAGTACTTGGGATTTTCCTAGAAACTCATTATGAGGAGTACCACAGGAACCCCAAAGTAGATGGCCACTGAGAGGAATTGCCAAGCGAAACAGGCAACGACCCCTTCCGATTGACTAGAAGCACCCATGAGGAACAAGCCAAGCATTGTATTCTGATAGTCTTGGTGGTCGAGAGACCACCTTAGGCCAATAGGAAGCCATTGAAACCGGGGTCCAAATCTCATACCCACCAGTTTCATACGCAAAAGCGAACACAATTGATCCTCCATGATCTTCCTCACGCCTAAGAGGTGAACCACCACCATTTAGAACACTTGATCGGCATCGTCGAATTTGCTCTCAGTGATCTCCCACACCATCAGAGGGCCACACAGCCTCTGTATCTGATTCAGACCCATATCATTCTGAACCATACCTCCACATCGCACCATCAATCCCCATGGCTAGCGCAAATCCGGATCCATTTTTCGGCCTAACCTTAGCAAGTGGACCCATGTCCACATCACAACCTATCACCCACAACTTGGAAAGCGGTCCAAGCACAATCATGCAGACTGTCATTAGCTAATTGCCACCACCCATAGTGACCAGCCAAGCTGGCCCAGTGGTAACACATAGGGGTAGTGGCCCCTCTACACACACTGCCCCTCCGACCACACAGGCGGGTAGTGCATCATCCACCTACATTGCCCCTACTGTAATATAGGGGGGGAAATCCCCCACTACCCACATCATCCCACCCACAACACTTGGGGGCATTGTCCCATCTGCCATGGTGCCACAACAAGAACCCCCAGCCATGCAGATGCATTATGCACCTGCAAACCCCACCCCCATTGCAGCCCCATCCCACATCAACTTGGGGTCAAATCTGTTGATGTATATGTAACTTCGGAATGTATTCTTCTATGTATCTTATATATTGTAACCCGATGTTTATTCCGGGATGTCTCTATTATGTATTTGAGTCATGTGGTCATGCCCTGATGTTTCGATCAGGAGGATTAATAATGTAATCAAGTCATATCAAGTCATTAGGTAAGTCCCCACAGTTTCGGGGCACTTGAGTTATTATACACTAATTAAGGTGTAGGCTCGAGTAGTAATCATTAGGTTGAGCCTACGTGTGAAAAGGCAATTCAAGTGAACGGATGAATATAAATAGAGAGTGAGAGTCTCTCTATTTATCACTTGTGAAATACATCACTTGCTCTCCCAAGTGTGGCGCACTACTGGAGAAGGAAATTTTGGGACTAGACAGAAGACAGAAGACTAATGCTGTTTTGGGAGATCTCTTACTGTTCTGCTGTTGATTCTATCTTAGAGGAAGTTGCGGGGTTTTCTCCTTTATGGTTTCCCCGAGGAAAAATCTTTGTGTCTCTTGTCTCTTGTGATGTGCTTGTGTTTTACTGATGTGCTTGTTATTCTCTCAGTGAAAAGATCCTAAGATCATAATGCTAGCTTAAATGTGTGTAAATGTTGAAAAACTAACAAAATCTACCCTTCATGGCTCATCTGAACTTGCCTGACTTGGCTAGATTAACGAATGACCCCATCCACCACCAAGCTTTCTGGCCACCCATTCCAACTAAGTTGCCATCAAACATCCCAAATTTTGAAGGCAAAGTCGGGGAATGTCCCCAAAATCATATAATGACATTCCATCTATGGTGCTCATCCAATAGCATCATAGACAACTCCATCAGGTTGAGGTTATTCCAATGCACCCTTATGGGTGCTACAACCAAATGGTACATTGAGCTGGTGCCACAAGCCAAGTACCCCGATTTCAACTCACTAGTCTTCATGTTCCTACAATATTTCCAACTCCCTATCAGATATGACAAGGGGGTGGAGATCCTACTATCCTGTTGCCAAAACACCGCCACTCACATAACGAACCATATCCATGAGTGGCGGTGATGCCCTAGCTTATGCAAAATCCAACTAGATGACATGATCTTCTTGGATTGGTTCCTTAAGACTTTGCTCCCACCCATCACAAATGACATCACATTTGAACATCCCCAATCTGAAGAAGAGGCCATATTGAAGGCCCAACAATTTGATCTCATTTACGCCCAGTCTGGATACTTGTACACTGTCATTCCAGATGCTCCCCATCCAAGTACCTCTTACTGTGATGCTTGGAGGCATCCCACAAGGGACGGCATCATAGGGTCAATATCCCAACAACCATAGCCTCGACCGACACCACCTACCATTGCATCACAACCAAGCAACACTGCTAATGTTGCTTACCAAAACCAAGCTCCAGACTATGCTAGAATGATGTCTCAGTCCAGAGCAACCACCTCTTATGCACAACCTGTGCCACCGCAGCAGAATCAGGCCATGGCTTGGCCAACACAAAAATATGTGGGGAAAATGCCCATTTTTGTGGCACCACCACCCCCACAAATATACTATGCACCACAACTGCAACAATTTCAAGCCCCTGCCCCAGCTCCACCTGATCCGTTGGGACAAGTGTTCACACAACAAAACCATCCCAACCAGCCTACCCCCAATAATCAACAAGGGAAAGCTAGAAATAATAGGCCCCACAACCAAGGCAATAACAACCTACAAGGAGGCAGTCAGCAACCGAACCCTACCAATAATGCCACGACTAACCGGCCAGCCCAAAACCCCCAAGACAGAATCCACCAAGACGCAACACATCGTTGCTCACAAATCAACCTTGTACACTCTGTGATGTTTATGGGAATTACACATTTGAGTGTCCCCTCATGGCTCATGCTAAGCAAGCCATTCAAAATGAGGCCCAACAGGCCACCAATGCCCCCACTCAAGCCCAACCCAACTAGGAACCACAAGGACCTCCTCCTATGGTGCTTGAAAACCCACTACCAGTCCAAGGACTAGTGGCAACCACTCCCCCTCTCCAGGCCAATCCCAATGCTCTAGGGGCACCGCCCATGGCCAGAACAGGTGTTCACCACCTGATGACCATGACCACTAAAGAGGTCAACTTACAAACTAGACGAAATCAGTACGGTACCACCACCAAACCTGTCAACTTGTGAGCAACATCCACGTCTAAGAAAACCAACCTACCTCTCCAGTTACCCCTATTTCTGTGCCCCCCATATGTAGAATTGCCAATAATGCCACAGCTAGAGCTGTAGTCAACTATAGAGTTGTGGATGATTTGGCCCAAATGCCAACCGCCATGTCCGCTCTTGAGGTACTTAAAATGTGCCCAATGTAGCGGAAAGCCTTACTAGCCACTCTAGGGGTAGTAGACCCCTTCGACTCCAAGCTTATCACCTTTGATACAGAGAATGGAGAGCTGCGCATGCCCTCAACTATTGCCTTCCAAATCTCGGTGTCCATCCGAAACTTGGTTGTGCATCGATGCATAGTGGATGAGGGGGCATCCATGTGCGTCATGTCTACCTTGGTTTGGCAGAAGCTTGGATCACCAATTCTGCAACTGTCCTTGATGACTCCGCAGGCTTATGATGGACCACCCACTAAAGCCCAACGAATCCTCCCCCATGTCCCCATCATGTTAGCCAGGAAGACAGTCCTGATCGACATCAAATTCATCAATGGTCAACTTGACTACAACCTCCTCCTTGGGAGGAGTTACATGTACGCCATGCAAGCAATCATGTCAACAGTCTTTTGCCTCATGATGTTCCCCCACGAAGGGAATATTGTGACGGATGACTAGCTCACCTACCATGATACGCAAGGGTTAACAGTGCCTGCCAATTTTATCCCTACTATCACCACCATTGAGCCATAAGGGGCGACCACACAAGCTAACATCATCCCTGTAACTAGCACTGTGGTTTAAAACACACCAGCCTCCCCACCGTTGAATGTGGGCCCTTGTTTGTTTACTGATCCCAACATGTTGGCTCCTTTCCCATTGGTGTCACCACCAACAACACAAAAGAAAACTATGGACTTGTGCATGGTCTCATCAAGCACCACTGCACCCGAACAACAACCGCAGCAACAGCCCCAACCCCAACCACAACATCGTCCGCAGCTGCAACGCCAACAGCAACCACAACATCACCCACAGCAGCAACATTACATGCAACCAGCTGGGAGTTATGTGGGCTCATCTCTGGTCCATACAATCCCCTTCCTCTTTCCCCCACCTGGTGTCATGAGCAAGCCGATCATGGCCACCTTAAGCCTACCCAAATTTACGTTGGGGATCCTGGTGTGGTGTCTTGATCCACCAACTCAACCAGCAATGCCCCAGGTTGTGTTAACTCTAATGCAACCTATCACAGTTGAGTCTCACCCCCCAACTGGTCCGCATAAGCCAAATTCCGTACCCGCACCTGCACCGCCCCAACCAAAAATGGCTAGGGGCAAGAACACCAAAGCCACCGGAGAACCACAACAAGTGCCACCTTGTGTCGTTTGCGAACAACAGGGCCATCCGACTCAGAATTTCCCTAAAATTCTAGTGATCCATGTGCATCTGGATTCCATTGATACAAATGAAAACATACCCATGGTTGAACTTGCAACTGCGCCAATAGTAAAGAACAATGCATTAAGGACAAACCATGCTTGCGCCCTTTGCAGCTTGTATTGACATTACTCCCACCATTGCCAAGACTTGCCTAAATTTCAAATGGGTCTCATTGACCTCTGTCACCATTCCCTTGAGTCTAAGATCACCTTGATCGAATAATTTCACCCACCACCTCCTTCGTCCGACACCATGTCCATTTACATGATGTCTAGTTCCCCTGACCAACTCATTCCCATCTCCAACGATGGTCCATCAGACCTGTCACTTTGTTGCTTCAACAATGATGAGGAGGTCCTTGAAGCTCTGACTGCCCCAGAATACCCATGGGATGACATGAACCATCGCTCGTTCTTCCTCCCATAAGAGCTTATGTCGTAGTCTAACCAAATATTTCATCCATGGGAAGGTTCACTGGTTCAAGAACCCAATCCCAACACTTGATTCCTTTGAAGAAGGGAACATGGAAAACATTTGGCCAACCATTAAGATCGACATCTCAACCAACTCTGAGATCATTGAGGAAATCATGCTGGGGGCATGTTGCTCCCCGGAAGAGGTCAATGCCTACACCACTCTCTTCCAAGAATTCCATGACATCTTCACCTGGTCATACACTAAAATGCCCAGCTTAGAGGCATCCATCGTGGAACACCACATCGACACATGGCCTGATGTGGCACCCATCCGCCAGAAGTAATGACCCATCCATCCATCCAAAGTGGTTGCAGTGAAAGCCAAGATAGAGAAACTGTGCACAGCTGGCTTCATTTATCCCATTGCATACACAACTTGGGATTCTAATCATGTTCCCGTGAATAAAAAATAGGGTACCATTCGCATTTTCATACACTTCTGTGATCTCAATGGGGCATGTCCCAAAGACAACTTCCCCATACTGTTCATCGACCAGATAATCGATGCATGCACCAGACATGAGGCCTTCTCCTTCATGGACAGATTTTTTGGCTACAACCAAATCCAAATCCGGAAAGAAGACCATTACAAAATGGCATTCACAACCCCATGGGGCACATTCACCTACCAAGTCATGCCCTTTGGCCTCAAAAATGTGGGATCCACCTTCCAGTGCACCATGACACACTGCTTCTGCGATCTCATTCACATCATGTTGGTTTGTTTCGACAACCTCATCACATGGTCACAAAACCACACACAACACATAGACGACTTGTGACAAGTCCTAATGCGATCTCCAGTACAGGATCCACTTGAACCCATTCAAGTGTGTTTTCTGTGTCCCCATTGACCATCTCCAAGGATTCATCATGTCACACAAAGGAATGACCGCTGATCCTGGGAAATTCCAAACTACTTTCCCCCTAATGTCACCCCTTTGAGTGACAATGTTCTAAATTGTATTATAGTCTTTTCCTTTTTTGTTTTACACATTTTTCCCGATTGAGTCTTATGTATTGTTTCCTCTCATTGCTTCAAATGGAGCACACTTCATATTGGTATATGCAATTCATAGATGGAGCAAGCAGATGGTACCCGAACCTCGCCTCTACTACATGGGTAATCTACTCCCCATCGCATGAGTTGATCCACATCAATAGAATATGCATGGGCACCATGACCAACAACTAGGTGAAGTATGATGGTGTCAATGGCCTCTCCGTCGCCACTCTACAATTAGGAATTCATCATCTCGATGTCTTCTTAGACTCCCAGTTGCTTGTTTCTCAACTAAACAACCACTACTGAGTTCCTGATCCCTGCCTCTTTAGAAATTACCTGCGCACTAAACACATGGTCAGAACATTTGAATCCATCACATTCACACATGTTCCTAGGAAACTCAATAGTGTCACAGATCAAATGGCTAACGATATTCTAAATTGGCACATCCATAACAGCATATAGGAAACATACAACCATAACATAATGCATAATCATGTCAAAAAATACACACACAGTGTAATAATACATCACATAGGCATTTGCATTCCACAACATAATAAAACCATAAAAGCGCATCCATGTGTGTCAAAAATATATATAGATATAAATCCATAAGTCACATGTTCACAACATGTCCAATACAGAATGAGAAGCCACATATGCTTTCTCAATAGGATATACATAAGCGACACAAAAACCCCTAAGTGCACCAACGCACTAGGAATAGCCCCACAAGGCTACTAATCTGATTTAGACCCATCGTTTGACTCAGACTCATCATCTTTCGAAGAGGACGCATCCTCTACAAGAAGACCACCTCTCGTCGTTCGGTGAAAGTGTTCGCAAGCCACTGCCATCTTCCTCATCACGCCTGTCATCTCGAGAGGAAGATTGTGAATAGCAGCAATAAAGTTAGTACTCAGGTGCTACCAGCCAACATCTGACACTCCAATAGCTACCTCCTCCATGTACGGTACCAGTCCATCCATATCTCACTGTCGCCTGTGGGAGCTCCCGGAAGGGGCTGCCATAGGAGGTATAGTAACAACCTGCCTTCGATGCCTAGGTGGGGGGTGAGGACCAACATCTGCACACATAAGCAAGGACACCATTAGTCCACATACATCAATATGAAAATCATTAACCAGCTCAACTATATTATGCACAAAGACAAACATAAAAATATCAAGCATACATACCAGCTGGTCCCCAAGCATGACCAGGAGGTTGGGGCATCTCAGGATCTCCCTGGAAATCCATACCTGCATACGGGTACTCCTCGATCACCACAGGCAGCTGGAGCCACTGCTCCAACAACTCCTCTGTGAAGAAGTATCCCACTCTACCGCCACCCTCACAAATCATCATCTGGCACCACCTATACATCCTCAGCTCCCGCAGACCACTGTCCTCCACAGCCCGATGAGGATGAAGTGTAGGTACTTTCTAAAAGAAGAAAGCACATAGAAAGGAGCCAAAGAAAAAACCAGCACCAGTATTCTTTGACTTGTTCAGCTGATGTCGAACAGCCTGCAAGTACATCTGGCCCCATTCATAGTATGTGCCACCTATGGCACACTCTACTAGCTACAGTTGACCACCAGAAATCTTATGGCTCCCCGTGGAACCCAAGATACATTGCAATAGAGTCCCCATCACCCATGTAGACAACTCCTTGATGTAACACATAAGGATGTAAGAACCATGCACATAGGCCATAGCATAACAGTGCCGATCACATAGATCCTCTAATGTCTCCCCCCAAGACAGTACAGGTGCCAAGTCACCAACTACTCCCAATATTGGGAGCCCAGTAATGAAATACACATCCTCCAGTGTAATCTCAATACACTGGCCCTAGAAGAGGAATACCTCCTCAGCAACATCCCAGAAACCAATCAGAGTTTGCATCAGCAAAACCAAGCTCCGCATAAGCGGAATCCTCATAAACTTCAAAAACCCATAGCGGGCTAGTGTATCTCTAACACCCCCATCGTGTAATGATGCATATCTGAATGGCTTATAGTCTCTCTCCCTCCATTTGATCTCCACCATCCTGCACAAAGTAAAAACACTGATTTCAGACATCCCCCCCATCAAAAAACCACCCAAAGGAGGCTAGGCCGCACTTATCTAAGAAAAAGGAGTGCCCAGGGTGCTCATAATGGCCCAACGGGTGTGCCTAGGGTGCACCTTTCCCTTTGAAATGAGCGACCTAGTGCACAAGAAACACCAAACAGCTCATGGGGGGCCTCCGAGTGGTCAAATTTAGTAAATAAGCCATCAAAATGAAGAGGTTCAGTGAGAGATTTTACCTGCAAGTCACAGCTCGCGAAATCGTCGATCGAATCAAGAGAAATCAGCAAATGAAGAATTAGGGCCCACCTCTCCAACTCCATAATGAGTAGTGACAATGGCACTTCACCATGTAGACCCTCCCCTTTTATATGCCCCACTTGACCTAATTTCTTTCGATTGACATAACATGACCATACAGACTCCGTTTGAGACGCTGTTCACAACACTGGTTTTAGAATTTCTCCCTCTATCTAGTTATGAGACCATTGTCTCATGTTCAATAAGTCAATTTTGGGACCATTTCCCACAAGTCACCTCGATTCACAAGCCATGACATAACGATGTGAGTGTCTACAGACCGGTACTCGTATCACACTTCCCGATCGCAACTTATGCGAGCGCCCGTGCCGCCGCCCGTTAAGGACTGTACTATAATTTTACTTTTTGTATTCAGAATTGTCATTTTCTACTGCACCTGACACGGACATCTAGACCATCGTCCACAAAACCCTTTTTTTTCATGTATTTGACATAGAAGTGTCCTCGGGCTGTCGCCCATTAAGAAATGTAAGTTTAACTTTTATTTTGTATTTTTTACACATAGTTGTATTTTCCATTCATCACACCTTACATGGACCTTTGGACCACTGTCCACAAAGTGATTTCTTTTCTTGCACATATTTGGCATATAAGTGCCCCCAGACTTGCACTCACATTGCAAGTAGTCAAGTTTGTCCACCACAACACACACACACGCTCTCCTGACCTCTATCCGAGAGCCACCTCGGTTTGCCTGCCTCTGTCGCGATCTATCCCACACATGTATTTGTAAGTTTGAGAGCCTTCTACTCCATCCATACTACATGGATGACCTGTGGACCTCTTTCCATCGTCTCGACATGTGGCACCGCCCGTGCCACCACAGTCGGTTGACCACATTGGAGTTTCATTTAAGCTCTTTTCTGAATCCTTAAAATAATGAAAAGATTGCCGAGTGTAGCTGCTTCCTTTCCCCACTTGCTAAAGTATAGGAAAGGACGTCTACATCATCTCGTTTACCTCCTTTTGCAGACCATGTAGACCACCTCATGAAAAGGACCTCCTTGGTACACTCAAGCCAAAACCGTTCCCCTCTGCATACTTTTGTGCTTTCTCGAGCAGAGGGGCCGCACTTTACAAAAAATATCACCACCTGTTGTTTTTAAGCTCTTTTCTAGCTATCTCATCAAGAAAAGATCACCAAGCAAACTTGGTTTCATTCATGCTCGTAAAAGTATTTGAATGACTGACTAGTCAGTATAGGTTTAACCTTTTCTGGCCTGATTGGACTACCAACAGTAAAGAAGTCTCTCATCCCCTCCAATATGGGAGAGCTCTCCTATGTATGCTTTTATCTTTTTTCGGGCACAGGAGACTACCAATGAAAAAGAGCCCCCACTGGAGTCTTCTTCGTGCTTTCAGACTCTCTAAAATTGAAAGCACCAATGAGCACTTACCTTCTCGTGCTTGCCAAAAATCCACGAGATCATACCACAATGGTGTCCCTAGGCACCACCCCACAGAAAACAGTTTGGTAGTATCCCCACATTGGGTCACCTTTGTTCAGAGTACTCTACAATGTGTCTTCCTTGGATCCCATCAGTATCAAAAATGTCCTCCACCTCCAAGTATTCCCCATCTGCAGCGACATTCCTGGTATTACAGCTATGATCCCATTCCCATGAGTTAAGTTTCATTTGCTTCCTGTTCTGCCCTGCCATCATACTCTAAACAAAGGAAGTTTGAGTCTCCCACTCCCCCCTGCCCCTGTTCAGTTTTTCCCTTTCCTCCCCTTCCCCCCCAATTTAGTGAGTCAATCCGCATATTGTTTCACACCGTTTGGTTATCCCTCATGCTCCTGGTCAAGGAAACATCATTGCCTTAACTAGGGTTAGGTCTTCCTCTGTCGACGAAAACACACATATTCCAGAGGATAGACCTAGAGGTCCATGTACCTTGGTTTCATTCACATCATTGATGAGTTCCTTGGACCACTTGAGAGGAGTCCTTAGTGCTTCTCGGGGTGGTTGTTTCTCACGTGCTCCACTTTAACTCCATCATCACACCATTAAGATTCATACAGGGTTTGTTCTGCACAGTACTTGGTCGAAGACCCCGGATGTCACCCGACTCTAGCACATTGGTGAGTCCACTCGAGGGACCTAAACATGTTATGTCCCTTGTGATTTCTAGGTTGTGTTGGAGACAGTGACCTAAAGCCCTAGCAGTGATTCGATATACCTTCATGATTGATGCAACATACTTGTACCACAGAATCTCAATCAGCGAGTCCACACAGCTATGTACCATATCTAGCAGACCGTCAGTCATGAAGATGTAGCGTTCCATGAGAATTCCATGGGTCCAATGTACCAGATCAGTATTGTATTCAGCCTCACATGGAGGCAACCAGCATTGTAACATTAGTTGTATATGATCGGCTCTTGTATTTTAGAGCATAGATCAAATGATTCTTTTGACATTGTCATGAGCATGGGAATGCCCACCTCATCCATATACATGTCACACATTTATTTTATCTCACCCATTGATGGGAACCAAATTAATACAAAAACCAAAAGCCACCATGCCCCAGCCCAAGAAGCACCACCTCTCTATAGCAAATCCTATGATGTATGTTGGCCATATGCTAAGATCCTACCCTCACACATCAGGGGGCAATATGTTAACCCAAAAATACCCCATGTAGCTCTCAATGGGCTACACCACCCAAGGACACCATCTCACAACACTCATTTCACTCCACGAGACCTTCCATTTGACCCCCACACCTCCAAAAGAGCCCAAGGATGAAGAAAAGGGCTAAAACCCCCCAAAAAAGCCCAAAATAGCCCCCTAGGAGCTAAATCCCTCAAAAAGGGGATAAAACCCTAAAAGGGTCTAAAGTTAGGGCGGAAGGGGCTAAAGGCCCAAAAAAGGGGCTAAAGCCTTGACCAAGGGCTTAAAACCCTAAAACCCCTTGGAAAAACTATAAAAGGAGGGTGGGGGGTCACTCTGAAAACACTCCTCACTTGCCTATTGTTATGCTGCCTGTGGATGCTTTGAGACCTTTTGCTCTCAAACCACCCACTCTCCCTCTCCTCCATTTTCATCTCATCAAGCCATTGCTTCCCAACCAAGAGAGAGGTGCTCCCATGAGCTAGGGCATGGTGGCCCATTTCCACCTAAGTGAGGTATAATTTATTTTCATAGTTGTTTATTTGTTTTGTTTTCTAACCCTCATTTCTATTTGCAGGTTTTTCATTGACGTTGTTTGCGGGTTTGCCATTGTAGTAGCTTAGGTTATTTGTAGGTTTCAAAGAGGTGGAACCCTAACCTATTTTCTGCAGAGGGGTTCACAAGGGCTTCATCTCTTCTCCTTTATTTTCTATTATTAGCTCTTAGATCTAGTTTACAGCAGCTGCCATTTGCTTGTTCTTGTTTAAATTAGCTTAGTTTAATTCGCTGCTCTGTTTATGTCATATTTCATTCCTATTTTTCTTGTTTTCTAAGAGTTGGAACCTACCCTTATGCCCTATAGGCACAAAGGACCCATTCCTACTCCTGTAGTGAGGAGAAATTCTCACTACAGGATGTGCTCCCCACATGGTTGGATATAAGTGCTGAGCCCTTCTGACATGATTCTTGGATGTGTTCCTCCCATGGTTAGATATAAGTGTTGAGCCTTTCCGATATGGTTCTTGGATGTGTTCCTCCCATGATCAGATGTGAGTGTTGAGCCTTTCTGGTATGGTTCTTTGATGTGTTCCTCCCATGATCGGATGTGAGTGTTGGGCCTTTTTGGCATGGTTCTTGGACGTGTTCCTCCCATGGTTAGATGTGAGTGTTGGGCGTGCCTTTCTGACATGGTTATTGCATGTGTTCCTCTCATGGTCATATGTAAGTTCTGGGAGGGCCATTCTGACTTAGGGTCATATATAAGCGTTGAAGAAGACCTACATGGACGCTAGGCCTACAACCAGCATGAAAAAGGGCTGGCTCTATATAACTTCCTATGATGAGAAGAATTGAGAGATAGCACCAGTGATGATGACCCAGTGATGATCCAGATCCAGTGATGATCTGGATCTAGTGATGACCCAGATCTAGTGATGATCCAGATCCAGTGATGATGATCCAGCAGTGATGATCCAGATCGAGTGATGATCCAAATCCAGTAATAAAGATGACTTGCAGATGAAGATGATGAGAACTCGATGATGATCCAGTGGATGCAAAGAAGAAGACCAGTGCTGATAAATTGTGTCGAGAGAATATCTTCCTAGTTAAGAGGGAGTGTTGATGTATTTGTAACTTCAAAATGTATTCACTAGTATATTTTATGTATTGTACCCTGATGTTTATTCTGGGAAGTATTTGTAATGTAATTGAGTCATGTCATGCCCCAATGTTCCCATCGGTAGATTTAATCATGTAAAAAAGTCATGTAAAGTCATAGAGGGTAACCCTTCCTATTGATCAAGGATTAAAATCCCTGCAATTGTGGGGCCCTAGGGTTATTAGAATCTCCTAGAGCAGTCAGCCCTAGTGAGTTATTGTCAAGTCGAGAGTTAGTATAAATAGAGAGTGAGTCTCTCTATTTATCACACATTCACTCACACTCAGTTGTAGTGCATAACTAAGAGAGAATAAGTAGCCAGGATAAGAGAGAGAGAGACTACTACTATCAGGAGATCATCTAACTATTTTGGGGTTTTGCTTTTGGTGCCGATTCTATCTCTGAGGAAGATGCAGGGTTTTCTCCTTTATGGTTTCCCCAAGGAAAATATTTGTGTCTATTGTCTCTTGTGTTTGATTGATGTGCTTGTTATTCTCTCTGTTAAATATCCTAAGATAATTCTAGCTTAAATTATAAAAATATAACATGTGTGTGTAAGAGAGAAAGAGAGAGAGAGGGTTGGGGAATAGATAGGGGGTGTGGGTTAGGTGCAATTGGATTAGTTGGGGAGTGAGAGAGAGTGGA
>LPNX010234462.1:107543-130743 GCA_001517045.1 Pseudotsuga menziesii | reverse complement strand
GAGAGAGAGAATGAATTGGGTGGTAGGGTGTTAGGGAGAGAGAGAGGGGTTATAGGTAGGGAGAGGATGAGAGGGGTTTAGAGGTAGGGAAAGGAGGAGGAGGTTTAATAAGAGTTAGGGGGAAGAGGGGAGTGGGGAGGGGAGATAAAATAATAAGAGTATTGGTATAATTGAAAATGTGGTCAATTCTATAGTTACATAACAAGCACTCATTGTAGTATTTGAGAACGTGCACTCATTTTTCTTCAATAAAATGTGCACTCATTTTGATTCAATAAAACACACACTTATTTTGCTTCAATAAAATGTGCAGTCATTTTGCTTTAATATAACGATTGCATGTTTTGTTTAAATTCAAAAATGTGTTCCCTCCAAATGATAAGGCCGAGCCTCCACCCATGCTGCTGTGGCATTATTATTCCTATGTGTCTACTTCAGAATTTGCTTTGGATTCAACATTCCTATGCCTTGAAGTATGATGAACCATGGCTAATTGAGCATTATATCCAAATTTTCAATATGATAGTCTATAGCCATTGGTTACAATATGCTGCAAACCTCCATTTTTTACGAAATTTTAGAAACATATATGGTTTTTTTTTACCAGATTCCAAATATGTAATTTTTAACAAGAATATATAATTTCTTCTATTTTTTTCTTATTTATCTTATGTCGTCACTCCTCAACTCAAAAAACACAATGTTAGTGTTTCATCCATAACTCTTCTGTTTCTCAACCATTTTGAAAACAAATTGTATGGTGAACTAAACAATGTCGACCTCTACATGTTATAAAAGAACCATTTCCAAATAATTGCATTAAGACATTCAAATGCTGCACCAACAATTGACATACCATTTTCGAGGTTTGATCACTTAGATACTAAAAAAAAATTAAAAAAATATTTTTACTATTGGAAAAATAGTCATGCACTAGTACTATATATTCTCTATATGTATACCAATTTTCGTAAGTTTATTCCATCATTTAGTCGCTCAAAGGATGCACCCACAAAAACATATACCTTATAATTTGTCCCAAAAATAAAAAGTTCCCATTAAGAAATATCTAACTTTAGATACTTAAGAACATTTTCAACAGAAAAAAATTATATATTTGGAAACGCCATTCAGTTTCCTACATTTCTTCTTTTTTACTCATCGCAAGATTCATTGTGCAAGTGTCTCAAAATATCCATGTAAGTTTATGGATGCCTGTTTTTCAGTTTTCTATTGTATCTAACACGTCAAAAGAGACCCTCATCAACTTGCACACAACCTGGATTAACTTAGGAGCTTCAAACAAAGTTCTAAGCTTGACCTTGTAATTTACATTAAATTTATTATTTTTTGAAATTTTCACGTCCCCTCCCCTCTACTCTAATGGAGAGAATGTGACTCAACTGCTTTGCGCTATGCTTCCTATCATAACTAGGGATCTAGCCCCATTAACATAAACAAAATTCATTGCAGTAAAAGACACATGCATATGTAAATATAGGAAAATGCAATGGAATAAAATACATTGTAAGCAATCAAGATGTTCATAATTATTCTTAAGTAAATACATTGCAGGAATTAAATTCAAGAGAGCACATATCTTGAAAATAAGTTGTCCCACAACTAGCTATGTCATTACAATGTTCCACCCAACCATATGCCAGTATGCTCATCAATCTCTCATAACCAACACCACCCCCGAGATGGGAATTATTTCCACAAGGAACTAGGGAACAACATGCTAACACATAGCCAAATACATATCAAGCTCATCCAAGCCAATATCCACTTGGGTTTACCAGGCTGCTAAGGCAGTGGAAAGGTAGAATTGATAAGCTAGTGAGCTCAACCACATAGATATGGACACCTGCACTAGATATATCTAGCTTGGCATCCATAATACCTACACAACCAACACAAGGAAGTATCCCCTTCATTGATACACAGTCCCTTAGGAAATACCTTCCCTTCCAGTTCTCTTTAGGGTGTGCATAGAAGATTTTCCAGCCCCTCTTGATCTATTTGTGAGGTTCCTCTATTCACTAGGTTTATCAAGCCATTTATATTCCTCTTCCACTCCTAATTATTTTAGACCAAATCAGGGATGCACATAAAAACAAAATACAACTGTTGGGGATGAAGGAAAAACATCCTGGGAACCAAAAAGGAAAATGGTAGAAGGGAAAACAACCCTCTGATAGAAAATACAATTTCAGAAAATGTCCATGGGAATTACAGGGGAAAAATGACCTCCCTAACCCCGCAAATCGTGACTCTCTTCTTCCCATTCACTCAGCAACACAAAAATGGATTTATGGGTATGGAAAAATGAGGAAAATAACAGAAAAACAGGATGAAAAATCCCCATCTTTCTCCCTCTACGTGAGGAAATGAAAGACGTATGTGGGAAATGGAATGGGAATAAATTTTTGGGTGTTTTCTTTCCCAATACTCAAAAATTCGTTTTCCCAAAACCGATGGCTTCCCCAATACAAATTTTGACTGCCATACTCTTCCATTCCCAAGGCATTAACTACCCCAACCAACTTCTGGAAGAAATAAATGATTGGGTGAATAAGACAAAAAAGGTTGTTGACAAATTTATGGGTTCTCCCACTAACACTTGGCTCAACACTATTGGCTCAATAGTTTGAATAATTTCCCTCCCTATTCCTTGTGAAATCATGCCCCCATCTCTTTGTTGCATTGACATAGCTAGTTGTGGGTATTTTTATTAAATTGCATATTTACATGATGTCTCATTTTATAATGTGCCTGGCTAGCACAAAACCATAGTTATCAATTTTAACTGTTGATACATAAAAACTCTAAATCCATGGTGGGGCCTTGGCCTTTAGCTCCTCACCGTGATTTAATAATGGTAATAACATCATACACAATTTTAATGCAATTGGGATAAAAAATGGGATATTACTGGAATATAAAAGCAATATTAAAAATAGTGGAAAATAATGGAAAAAAACAACCAACTATTATATACAAATGCATATTTTTTTAAGAACTTACAAATTGACATCTAAATGTGAACATATGTGCATTACACTTGAAAGAAAAAAAACATAATAATGTTATAAGAGCATGAATTTTAGTGATCTATACCAAATTTTCATTAATAAAAGTTTTGTATTCTTATTCAATTCCCTACATTTCATATTTCCACACCATATTATAATGTGTTATGCATGCACCTTTGATAATTCCTCCTAGTCAATGTATTATTAATTTTATAGGTTTCCATTTCAGCAAACATGTCATGAGATGAAGGCATTAGCTCACACCAATCCTTATCTCTAATAATTAATATAATTGTGCACTCAACTCTTTGAGAAATATGATTTTTTCCTTTCTTCCTTTTGTTCACATTTAAATTCTTGAGACAATCATAATCCATGTGTCCTTATGCTCCACACTTGAAGCATACTCCTCCAAACTTTCCTCTTATACATCTAGGAGCTATGTGACCTCTATGGGATTCATATTGGTTTGAAACACTTGTGCCATTTCATTCTTCTCCTTTTCTTCCACTACATTGTTCTCTTTTAGAAAAATTCTTGCATCTATCTCTTGTTCCTTATTGTAGTTTTCTTGAGAGATAATATTCCTAAAGTTCAAGGCAAGTTGACATTCCTATAGAATAGACTAGATCCTCACCAAAATTAACTCATCTTGAATAAAATATTAGAGGCCAAGAATGTATCTGTCAATAGTCTTATCTCTTTCATCAATTTTCTTGAAAATAATGGATAGGATATAGAATTATTCAAAGTATTGCTTCACCACCGTATCCTTTTATATTTTGTTTCGTAACTTCTGAAATAGGTTTTAAATGTAATTATTTTACATAAATTTATAGTTTATATTAACAATTATCCTTTCCTAAATACTCAATTTTATCTTTCCATTTTCTTTTCCTATCCAATTGCAAATTAACCCATCATAGGATGCATCAACTTTTACTCTTTTACTCTTTGAGGCTCTTTTATGTGATCAATTTCAAAGAATTTCTTCATGTCCTCAATACAATCAATCATATCTTTTGTGTTTAATCTCTTTAAGTAGGTAGGAGTAGTCAATATTTGGCCTACCTCTCCAATTTTTCAATGCCTTCATAATCCTTTCTTATGGGGATTCAACTTACTCAAATTCTTCTTTTGGAGCCTTTGTTTCCTACTCACCATCACTCATATCCTAAATATATAATTCAACCCCTCTAGTGTGAGATACCTCCATGGAATCCATTCTATATAGAATGGCCCTATACATCTAGATAATACAATTTATAGCTCTACCATGCTATCCTTTTCCCCGTGCAAGTATTCCTACTCCCTTTTATGTGTTGTACTATACTTCTCTTGTATAATTATTCCTAGTTTAAATTTATGTCCTAAATTCAAGTATTGATTCCAATTTCCATATGCATGTGTACATGAAATGTCCTATGTGCATATGTTCATTGGGAAGATCCTCTAGCTTATTTTAAGGCTTGGATTATGAAGTTTCATCGAAATTGTGAGGCACTGACTTATTCCCTTGCAGTACCAACTCCAAGATTGCAGGTAGAGGCAAGGGCTAGATCCTAAAAGAGGCAACATAATGTGCTATTGATGAATAAAATCCCAGTATAGGAAAGTATTTTTTTAGATATGTAATTATTTGTTGTAGCATGATGTTTTTTGGACTCCAAAGTCCATTTAGAAGACCTTTGTTTGTATGTAATTTTGGCCATGTATGGATTCCACTTGATGTTATCTTTGTTGTATCCACTCATTCTATATATCCATGAGATACTAAATGCGTAATTTTGTATAGTGGCTTTTATGGTTGCAAGGTTTTCACCAGATTCTATCATGTATGATAGTATGTGATTGGCATGCAATCAAACACATGAACCTCCCTATGTATCTTGATGTTCGTTGAGCCTATTGTTGAACTCCGTTGTCTTGACCTTAACCAAAAAGTACCCTTTATTCAAGAGGAAATATTTGTTAAGCATGAGAAGCTTCTATACCTTATTTTAACAATTGGATTAGAAAGTTTCATCAAAAATATAAGGTGTTTATTGATGTTCTTAGACGACCAAATTTGATATTTCGGATAGAGGCAAGGGATTTACCATGTTTCTTTATGTATTTTAGGGAAGATATGAATTCTACTTGAATTTTTTTTAGTTGTATGCAAGCTTGCAATATAATTGACAAATTTTTTATATGTGTTAATTTTGGTTTGGATTCACAAGGATGTTTGTGAATATACATATGCAAAAAGTGAAGTTGATTTGTTTTTTATGAGTTAATTAGGGTTTTGGTTTACATTATGCATGTAAATTACTTATGCAAACTTGAAATGTACTTGAAAAATTTTGCATATTTGTGAATTTTGGTATGAATTCACAAGGATGCTTGTGAATATGCATATGGAAATAGTGAAATTGATTTCTTTTTATGATTTAATGGGGGTTTTGGTTTCCATTGGGCATGTGAATTTTGGGTATGAATTTTGGTAAATAGTCTTATTTGGTTTTTATGATTAAATTGGGGTTTTGGTTTCCATTGGCCATGTAAATTCCTTTATGGGCATATAAATTAAAATATTTTGGTTTAAATTCAAATTAAGGCAAATAAATTATTGAATATAGGGAAAATAGCATGAGAGGATTTGAAGAAGATGCCTCACAAAGAAGAGATTGGTCCCAAGGTGGATTTTGTTACTTTTTTCTCACACAAAACGTGTTCTCCCTAACTCGCTTTGGTGTGTCCAAGCTCCAATCAGCATGATGTTGTGGCAAAAATGATGGGCTCGACCATTTTTAACCATAAAATAGGTTTTAGTAAATGGGAGCGCATTTTTGTAAGGTAAAATAGGGGCGTGATTTTGCTTGCTAAAATAGGGGTGCATTTTTGTGTCTTATCCTAATTGGCATGCATGTTGGTAGCATTGGGACTAGGCTTGGAAGGGTCAGGATTGCTTGTGGTGGTTTCTATTTTATGGATCAAGAGTGATTGACTTCATTCTACCATTCCATCTAAAAGGTCCCTCAACTTTGTGCACTCACCCATATATATATTCTCTTTTATTTTTTTGTCACATAAATTTGGATCAATGGTATCAGATTCTTTTTCTCTTTCGGTTTATTAGTGCATGACCTTGACGAGATCTAAATATCGAGAGTTGGGTCTCAAACTAGTTGGGATTAGGGAAAACCCCTCTCATCGTCCCAAGTAACATCACATGGAAGGAGAAGAAAAAAGAGATGATGGAGTAGGAAATCTTATTAAGTTGTTACTTGAGAAATCCCTCATGTGACAAAGGAACGAGATGATAGATGATTTCACCCATATCCTTTGAATAATATTAACAATGGATGATACACCTTTAATAAGCAAATTTTTTTGGGGTGCAACTACCTTCAAGGTACAAGTTCACTTTAAAATCCCCTAATTTAAAGGAAATATATATGCATAATCTTTGGATAAATGATTAATTCTATTAGAGGGTTACTTCTCTATTCAATTTATTTTTGATAGCGAAAATCTCACCTTCCTGCTTGTTAAATGCCTCCCCCCATTCAAATATTGCTGATATGGGTATTGTGAGAGGCATGTGAGGGATGAGTCTGAAATATTCATGATAGAAACCACTTGGGAGGATTTTGTTGATGCCATAAAGGAGGAATTTTACCCTGTAACAAACTATGATGAACAATACACCAGGTGGATGACTTTGCACTAGGAAAGAGACTAAACAGTGTTAAATTTTACCAACATATTTCATACCCTATGTTCAAAATTGGGTATTAGAGACTTTGCACAGAACGTGGTGCTAAATTAATGTAGTGTATTGCACAGGTACATTTAGATAAATATGGATTTCCTAGATATATATTCACTAGGAGAAACTTATCGACAAACCATCAATATCGACCAAAAGTTTAAGAATAAGAATAAACAAGAGGTTGGGTCTGCAAATAAATAGTAGTAAAAACATGTAAAAGCTGGCCCTAACTCAGAAAGTGAAGGATTGAGAAAGGATAGTGAAAAAATAAACAAACAACCCAAGCACAGGAAAACAAGGGTAACACAAAATCAAAGAAGCACGTCATAAAGTGGTGCAAGTTCCATAAAATCCCACGGCACAACATTAATAAATGTTTATAAAAAAATCATTGTTGGATAAGATGAAGTCCTCGAAGCTGGAATATTTCTCACAAATGGGAAAACAGGTCATTGATACGGAAACTAGTGCCACCATCACAACTACAAAGATCCAACTAGAAGAGTCAAAGGAGTGAGAGTAAGGGAACATCCTCTTCCATTCACAACTATGGGTGCAAGGGAATATGTTGCACTTCATTGTTGATAGTGGTGGCTAGAACAACCTCATATCAATTGAGGTCATCAAAATATTGAAGTTATCGATGGTTCCACACCCCAAACCATACACCATTAGTCAGCTGAGCTATGGATTACACATCCCTGTCAATCAATAATGTCATCTCTCCTATGACATCAATCCCTTCAAATACAAGGTAATTTGTGATGCTTCCCTACTTGAATTTTGTGATGTTATTTTAGGACTACCATATATGTGGAAACATCATGTTGTGTATAATTCTAGACCTTGTAGTGTCATTATTACTTTGAGGAATAAACTGTAGTGGATACAAGAGACAATTCCCACTACTGCAGTGTCTATCATCATATCTAAGTAATGTAGGAAGGTAATATCCCACACATGAAAATTTTGTCCTCTTTATGATTTGTTATGAAGGTGAATGAATAATCACAACAATGAACACCACCTCTATGTGGGGTCTCTCCACACAATATAAGCAATGGATAATATAGTGGAATCTTATAGAGACATATTCACCACACTTACCGAGGTGCCATTACACTTCCAGGTGAAGCATTCCATTGATTTTATCCCCATGGATCCTTTACCAAATGGGACAGTATATAGGTGTTCCCTCATGGAAAATGAAGAAATCAAATTCTAGAGTCTTGAATTAATCCAAAAGGGGTGCATTCAACCTAGATCCTCACCTTATGGGATCCCAATTGTGTTGGTATAGAAGAAATATGGGATATGGAGACTTTGTATTGATTACTAATCTCTAAAAATGATCACTATTTGGAATTAGTATCCCATTCCCCATATCAATGACCTTCCCGGCCATCTAAAGGATGCCAAATATTTTAGAAAGATTGATTTGAATTATGGATATCATTAGGCACCAAATGAGTAGACCAATGTATGTAAGGATACCTTCAAATATCAGGTATTCATTTTTGAGTTGTTGGTCATGTCTCTCGGCTTGACTAAGTATCTAGAAACCTTCATGATGATGATAGATGATATCCTTTGTCCATTCACCATTTATTTTTTGGTCATATATCTTGATGATGTCCTCATCTACATCAAAACATGGGAAGAACAATTACAGCATATCCACCAAGTCATCGACACCTTGCAACACCACTGCAAGTTATACTCTAGTATAGAGAAGTGCTCATTTTGAATGGAGAGGGTTCAGAATCTAGGATACATCATGGAATAACATGGTGTATGTATGGATTCAGCAAAGCTCCAAGCCATTTGTGACTAACCGATCCTGGAGTCTCTCACAAATCTTTGTAGCTTCCTAGGCCTTTCCAACTTCTATCATAGATTTATGTTGGGATTCTATAATGTCGTTTGGTCACTTTTCTAGGTGACCAAAGGGGAATCTAAGGCCAAGTTTGTCTGGTCCAAGCCACAACAACAAATATTTAAGGAGTTGAAACAATTCTTATGTTCAAAACCTGCCCTTACCTTACTAGATCTATAATATCTCTTTGATATTAACATAGATGATTTGGAATATTTCGTTGGTGTAGTCCTCACTTAACATGTCCATCCAGTGGCATATCATGGTGAGACATTTTCATATACATTTTGCAAGTGCCCCGCATACAAAAAGGAAATGTATTCCATTTTCTAAGCATGCCTCCAATGGAAGCATTACATCTTTCGAAAAGAAATGGCCATCCACATTGATCACAAGACCCTATAGTTCATGTAAACCCAAGGAAACTTACAAAATGACCTCCACTAGAAGTGGTCAACTTAGCTGCAACAATTCCAGTTGAAAATTAAATATAAGAAGGGCAACATCAATTAAGTGCTCAATTGATTCAATCAAGCTCCAGTAGTAGCATTGACCATAGTTCTCAACTCTTGTGGCCATGATCCCTTCGAGTGGCCTCAACTATATGATATTTATCCTTAGTTGTCTCCCATCTATGTGCATGCACACTAGTGGCAGAATTTCATCTTAAGGAAGGATTGTTATGCCATATAGGCCATCTCTATGTTCCTTTAAATGATCATGCAAACATTTTTTGGGAAGAACATTACATTCAGGTGGCATGAAACTTTGGCACCAACAAGAAAATCGCAATATTGCAGAAGTATTTTTACTGTACCAAGATTCAACAAGAAGTTGGCTGATATATCACATATTTCACTTCCTGTGCCATTGTAAAACCTTCCATTAAGAAGTAGTGGATGTGAAACCCTATTCCCACTCCCAATCGGCCATGGGAATCCATATCCATGGACTACATGTCAGTACTACATTCAACAAAGAATGGTAATGAATATGTGTTTATGGTTGTGGATCTCTTCTCTAAGATGGTCATTCTCATAGTTTGCAATAAGAACATCTTCTCCAAATCCACTACTAAGCTCTTCCTCAATCATGTTTGGGGTCATTTTGGGATACCAAGGTGTGTGCAAGAATATAAGGGACCTTTTAGATGCAATCCTACTTTTAGAAAACATGCTCACGATACATAAAAAAACAACATGCTCATGTTATGTAATGCTAGTTTGGTTAAGCTTGAGCCTGACATGTCATATGCCATGTTAACCCAAAAAATCCCTCACTCAGCTCTACATGGCCTACACCACCCAAGGACACCCATGCATGACCTTCGTACCACCCCATTAGACGCCCACACCCTCAAAAAAGATTAAAAATGACTAAAAGGACCTAAAACCCCCAAAAATGAGCCTAAATAACTCTCCTAGGGGCTAAAGCCTCCAAAAAGGGGCTACAACCCCTCAAATGAGCCTAAAACCCTAAAAGGAGCTAAAGTTAGGGTGAAAGGGGCTAAAATCCCAAAAAACAGGCTAAAGCCCTGACCAAGGGCTTGGAACCCTAAAAATACTATAAATAGAGAGGTGGGGGTCACTCTCAAAAAACTTCTCCCTTGCATACTGTTATGCTACTCGTGGATGCCTTGAGACCCTTTGTCTCTCAAGCCACCCACATCCCCTCTCTCATCCATTCATTCTCCCATTGAGCCACAGCTCCTCCATTGCCAAGAGAGAGAGAAAGAGGTGCTTCTTCCATCTAGGGCATTGTGGGCCATTGCACCAAAGAGAAGGTATACCATTGTTTGTTCATGTATTTGCTTTAGTATATTAGCTATTTTCTAACCCATATTCACTTGCAGGTTTGTTTCTTAACTTGTTTGTAGGTTTTTTTTTTGTTTCTAATAGTTGTTTGCAGGTAGCTAGAGTTAAGCCCTAACATTGTTTATAGAGGGGTTTCCAGCCATTTCTTGTCTTACTGTTCTTTATTGCTTTCTGTCCATTTATTTCCTGCATTTCCATATAGGAACCTACCCTTCCGTCCTATAGACAGAAGGGAGCCATTCCTACCCTGTAGCAAGGGATAAATCCCAGCTACATGCCATGTAGGTTAGGCTAAGAAAAATGTGCACACATTTTATAGTTACAAAATGCGCATGTATTTTATAATTACAAAATGCATACATGTTATGGAGAATCATAACATGCATGCATTATAAAGAAGCACAATGGGCATGCATTTTAGAGAAACAAATTGTGTACGCATTTTAGAAAAGAAAAATGTGCATGCGTTATGGACAACCACAAAAAATGGTTGTGGGCATGGCTATAGAAATGAATAAAAACAATAGTTTGCATCATCGATACTTAGGACCTATAGTAATATTTTAGCATCATCAAGAACAACATCTCAAACAACCGTGCCTAACCTCCCAAGAGCATAATTTTTCTTTGCGTTGTAATATGGACAGTGTTGATGTATTTGTAACTTCATAATGCATTCACTTGTATATTTCATATATTGTATTTCATTTGTCCCCGATGTTCCTATCGGGAGAATCATTAATGTAATTAAGTCATGTAAAGTCATAGGGGTTAACCCTCCTAGTTGATCGAGGACAAAGTCCCCATAGTTTTGGGGCACTAGGGCTATTAGACTCTCCTAGAGAAGTCAACCCTAGTAAGTAATTGTCAAGTCAGAAATTAGTATAAATAGAGAGTGATCCTCTCTATTTGAGACACACACTCACCCAACTATAGCGCATAGGTGAGAGAGAAGAAGCTCGCTCAAGTGAGAGAGAGAACAGCTGTTGGAGATCATCTTTTTGTCTTTGGTTTTTATTGCTGCTATTGGTGCTCATTCTATCTCTGAGGAAGTTGCAAATTTTTTTCTTTATGGTTTCACCGAGGAAAATATTTGTGTCTATTGTCTCTTTTGACTGATTATTGAGCATGCTATTCTCTTAGATAAGATCCTAAGATAAATACTGTCTAAATTGATAAAAATATAACATGGTATTAGAGCTAACCTGAGAAGAAGACACTGTGCAGCTGCAGAAGCTATGGATTCTTAATTTTTGGGTCTCTCTCCACAATCCATCAGCAAAAGGAGGCTAGGATGACTCTCCATTGAAGGGAGCATCTTTTTGTCAAAGCAGGATCTGATTCTGAGCACTTTCTGTTTTTGACCTACCACTGCATCAAGAAACTAGGGATTTTCACATAAGTGGAATTTTTTAGTGATCCCAACATATTCTTACTCCCCTCCTCAAAATCGAAGTTGAGAGACAAAAATCAAGTTTTTTGGTTGGGTAGAACTCCAGGAAAATAAAACCCTAATTTTCCCTAGAACCAGAAAACCAACACTGCAAAAGGTCAGCTCCAGATTCCAATTTTCAGCTTCTCAAATTGGTAATATCTAAATATTTTGTATTTCCATTTAAGGTTCTCAGTTAATATGTCTTATCACACCAATCTTGATGAAAAGCTTGAGGGAGCTGATAACTTCTTAGCATGGAAGTATAGGATATCCCTAGTCCTTGAAGAAAATGACTTGGACACCTACATTAGTGGTGAGGTTCCATTTCCATAGGGAGATGAGGCTAAGGCCTTACACAAGCAGAACTTGATCAGGGAAAAGAGGATTATTGTTGATTCAATCAAGGATCACCTCATACCATAGGCGTCCTCCCTAAAGACACCTAAAGAGATTTTTAAAGCCTTGACCATGCTGCCCAAAGGAAAGAACATAAATCAAAAGATGACTTTGAGGAACCAGTTGAAGAACGTCAGAAGATCTAGAATGTGGAGACCATACAGTCATACTTTACAAGGGTCTATCATATCAAATAGTAACTTGAAGTAGTGGATGAAGAAGTGGATAATGCAAAAATTGTGATGACCACCTTGAATGGTCTCCCTAGGTCATGGAACTCTTTCATTCAAGGGATTTGTGCTAGAAGAAAGCTAGTCACCTTCAGTAGACTGTGGGAGTAATGCTCACAAGAAGAATCTTGAATAGTATCCTGAGAATAAAATATGGGAAGTGAATATCAAGCTCTCACAGTACACTCCAACAAAATTAGGCAGGACTATTATCAGTAGAAAGGTAAGCATTCTCGCCAGAAAGACAACCCTAGAAAATCTAATAGAGACATATCTAAATACAGATGCTTTACATGTGATGAAAGAGGACATTTTGCAAGAGATTGTCCCAAGAATAAGAATGGATCTCACAATAATAAGGACAACAAAAGAAGACATCATGCTCACCCTACAGAGGATGATGAACCTTCCATAAAGGGAGTCAAACAAGAAAGTGATGATTCTTCAAGTGATGAGTAATATGTTCTGATTTCTGCACTCAAGGGAACTGTCACACATGGAAGCAATGATTGGATCATAGACAGTGGGGCTTCCAAGCACATGACAAGATTCAAGGAATATTTTGTAAAACTATCTAAACATGATTCACTCGATAAAGTAAAACTTGGGGATGACTACCAGTATCTAATAAAAGGTAGTGGTGAATCTTCCTATAAGTTAGACTTTAGAAAGTCTATGAAGATGAAGGATGTCTTGTTTGTACCAGGACTAAAGAAAAATCTGCTCTCCATATCTGCATTAGATGAAAAAGGCATAAGGGTTGCATTTTTGGATGGACAAGTCCTTATGTGGAAAAAGGGAAAGACTATAGATGATGCAGTAGTGATTGGAGAGCAAGAGGGAGGCTTATACAAGCTAAAGGTCCAACTAGAACAAGAATCGGTCCATGACTTAGTAGATACAAATGACCTTTAGCATAGATGGCTTACACATGTGCACTATAGAGCACTACCACTTGCAAGCAAAGCTATTGAAGGTCTTCCAGAAATACAAGCAAAACATGACGGTCTCTGCAAAGGATGTGCAAAAGGAAATAACACAAAGAAGACATTTCCAAGTAGCGAGAGCAAGGAAAAAGGAATCTTGGAAATCATCCACTCTGATGTACGTGGTTCGATGTCATCCAGTTCATTGAGTGGGTATGTATGCTATGTTTCTTTCATTGATTTTTTTTCTAGGAAGACATGGATATACTTCTTGAAGAACAAAGATGAAGTATTTAGCAAGTTCAAAGAATTCAAAGCCTTGATCAAGAACCACACAGAAAATAAAATCAAGACCTTTTGATCAGAAAATGGAAAAGAATTCAAAGAATTATGCATAGATTCATGGATTAAGAGGGATTTGACCACTCCATATAATACACAAAAGAATGGGGTTGTAGAAAGGAAGAATAGAATGATCATGGAAGCTACAAGGGAAATGCTTCATGATCAAGATCTTCCCATGCATCTATGGGAAGAAGCTACTAGGACAGTTGTGTATGTACAAAACCGTACTCTACATAGAGTACTTGAGAACAAGACACCTAAAGAAGTATTCTCTGGAAAGAAACTAGAATTCAGTCATCTTAGAATATTTGGCTGTCTAGTGTACATACACGTTCCAAAATAAAAGAGGACAAAGTTAGATCCTTCAGGAAAGAAGGGTATATTTGTGGGATATAGTGAAATCTCAAAGGCTTACAAAATATACTTCCTAGGATTTAAGAAGATCGACATCAACAGAGACATAACATTTGACAAAGACTCAACTTACAACAAATCCAGAAAGAGACCTATTGAAGACCCTGAAGAAACAGAAGTTCCCAGGATTCAAGATACAACTATGAATGATACAACTCAAGAAGAAGATCAAGAAATAGAAGAACCCCAGGAACCTGTAGATCCACCCCAAGAGAAGAATCCTCACAATAGGAAACCTGCATGGGTACGAAAGGCTATCCAAGGTGCAGAAAGATATGGGGCTCCAGAAGAAATGCATAGAGAAAGGAAGAGAACTAGGTCCTACTCTAGCTATGTAGCCCTATTATGTGACATAATTGATAAAGAACCTTCCAACTATGAAGAAGTGACATAGAAGAAAGAATGGAAGGATTCTATGATCGAGGAGTACTAGTCGATCATGAATAATGATGTCTGGGATGTTGTCCCAAGACCAAAGGGGAAGTCTATTGTAACTTCCAAGTGGATCTACAAGATCAAGCATGCTCCGAATGGCAGCATAGAGAAATATACAGCAAGATTTTTGTCTCATGGCTTCTCCCACAAAGAAGGAATAGATTATGAAGAAACTTTTTCACCTGTATCTAGATACACTTCCATCAGATTAGTACTTTCTCTGGCTACAATAATGAAATGGAAGATACACCAGATGGATGTCAAGACTACTTTATTGAATGGTGTAGTGGAAGAGGAAGTGTATGTGGAGAACCCACTTGGTTTTGAGACACATTATAGGGAAACTCGTGTGTGTAAATTGAAGAAAGCCCTGTACATTTTGAAACAGGCACCCAGGACATGGTACGGTAGGATTGACAGCTTCCTAACTAGTTTGGGCTTTACCAAGAGTAAAGCGGAGTCCAACCTTTACTACAATGTTGAAGCCAGTGATACTCCTACTGTATGTAGGTGACCTATTTGTAACAGGTGAGGGTGGGTTGATTGCTGATATGAAGAGGAAGCTTCATGCTGAGTTTGAGATGAAGGACTTGGGTATGATGCACTACTTTCTAGGCATGGAGATGTGGCAGAATGTAGATGGAATATCCCTAGGACAAGGGAAGTATGTAGTATAGATCTTAAAGAGGCTCAGGATGATGGACTGCAAGGCCATGACCACACCTATGGCATAGAACCTAAATCTTTTGAGTGATGCTTCATCAGAGTTAGTTGATGCTACGATGTATCATCAGATGATTGGGTCCTTAATGTACCTGACGAATACGAGACCAAATATTTTCTTTGTTGTGAACACATTGAGCCAGTTCTTGACAGATCTTAGACATGTTCACCTGATTGCTGCAAAGCATATTATGAGGTACCTAAAGGGTACAGTTGATTATGGGCTCAAGTATGAGGTGAATCAAAAGATTAAACTGGAAGGTTATGTTGATTCAGATTGGGCAGGCAGTGCCATTGATAAGAAGAGCACCTTGGGGTGTTGCTTCAGTATAGGATCAGGTGTGATCTCTTGGTTTAGTAGGAAGCAATCTTACGTGGAACTAAGTACAACAGAAGCAAAGTATGTTGCAGCTTGTTCGACTAGTTGTGAGGCAATGTGGTTGAGGAAGCTAATATCTAATTTGTTTGATCTCCAGTTGGATGCTACTTGTATATATTGCGACAACCACAGTTGTGTGAAGTTGTTGAAGAATCCAATGTTCCATGACAATTCAAAGCATATCGAGATCGAATATCACTATATCAGGGATATGGTATAGAGAGGAGTAGTGAAGCTCCAGTATGTTGTGACGGATGAGCAAATAGCTGATGTGTTGACCAAGCCATTGGCCAGAGTGAAGTTTCAATACTTCAGGGAGAAGCTTGGTGTTCTCCAAATTGAGGTTCCTTCCAAGGGGAAGTGATGATTCTATGAGCCTTTCTAACATGGTGGCAGGCTAGGCCTCCCATGGCCAGATGTAAGTTCAGAGCCTTTCTGACATGGTGGCAGGATAGGCCTCCCATGGTCAGATGTAATTGCAGAGCCTTTCTGACATGGTAGTGGGCTAGGCCTCCCATGGTTAGTTGTAAGTGTAGAGCCTTTCTGACATGGTGGTAGGTTGGGCCTCCCATGGTCAAAGCTAAGTGCAGAGCCTTTCTGACATGGTGGTAGGTTGAGCCTCCCATGGTCAGATGTAAGTGTAGATCCTTTCTAACATGGTGGTAGGCTAGTCCTCCCATGGTCAAATGTAAGTGTATATCCTTTCTGACATGGTGGCAGGCTGGGCCTCCCATGGTCAGGTATAAGTGCTGAGCCTTTTTGACATGGTGGCAGGCTGGGCCTCCCATGGTCAGATATAAGTGTTGATCCTTTTTGACATGGTGGAAGGCTAGGACTCCCATGGTCAAATATAAGTGTTGATCCTTTCCAACATGGTGGTAGGCCTGGCCTCCCATGTCCGGATATAAGTGCTGATCCTTTTCGACATGGTGGCAGGCCAGACCTCCCATGGTCAGATGTTATTTCTGGTCCTTTCTGACATGGTGGTAGGCTGGGCCTCCCATGGTCAGATATAAGTGCTGGATGAGCCTTTTTGACATGGTGGCAGGATAGGCCTCCCATGGTTAGATGTGAGTGCTGGTCCTTTTTGACATGGTGGTAGGCTAGGCCTCCCATGTTTAGAAGTGAGTTTTGGGCATGCCATTCTAACATGGATACTAGATATGTTGCTACCATGGTCAAATGTAAGTGCTGGGAAGGCCTTTCCAACATGGTGGCAGGCTGGGCCTCCCATGGTCGGATATAAGCACTGAAGAAGACCTACCTAAAGGCTAGGCCTACAACAAGCACCAAAAAGGGTTGTCTCTATATAACTTCCTATGATAAGTAGAATCAAGAGATAACACTATTTGATCGAGATAGTGAAAACAGTGTTGATGATGATCCAGTGATGATCTAGCTTTGATGATGATCCAATGATGATCCAGATCCAGTGATGATCTAGCTTTGATGATGATCCAGTGATTATCTAAATTTGATGATGATTTAGTGATGATCTAGATCCAGTGATAATAAATCTTTGATAATGATCCAACTTTGATGATGATCTAGTGACGAAGACTTATGCTAATGAATTATGTCAAGAGAATACCTTCCTAGTTAAGAGGGAGTGTTGATGTATTTGTAACTTTGAAATGTATTCACTTGTATATTCCATATAGTGTATTTCATTAGTCCCCGATGTTCCTATCGGTAGAATCATTAATTTAATTAAGTCATGTAAAGTCATAGAGGTTAACCCTCCTAATTGATTGGGGGGTCAAAGTCCCCACAATTTCGGAGCACTAGGGTTATTAGACTCTCCTAGAGAATTCATCCCTGGTAAGTAATTGTCAATTCAAAAATTAGTATAAATATAGAGTGAGACTCTCTATTTGAGACACACTCACCCAGCTATAGTGCATAGGTGAGAGAGAAACAACTCACTTAAGTGAGAGAGAGAACAGTTGTTGGAGATCATTTTTTTGTCTTTGGGTTTTACTGCTTCCATTGGTGCTCATTCTATCTCTGGGGAAGTTGAGGGGTTTTCTCCTTTATGGTTTCCCCGAGGAAAATCTTTGTGCCTATTGTCTCTTTTGATTGATTGTTGTGCATGTTATTCTCTCAGATAAGATCCTAAGATAATACTGTCTAAATTGATAAAAATATAACAAACACCATTAGGAGGATTTAAAAACTAATTATGGGTCATAGTCCGTTGACCATCCTTGGTGATGGAAACTCAAGAATTATGCCCTAAAGGTACTTTTTAAGGCTTGAGGTCCATGAACAAGGCATTGAACTTGCACATAGAACCTTTGTATGTGATATTTTGCATTTAATAGACAGTATGCAGTGCATTAGAATTCTCTTAGCACTAGAAACATATCCGTAGACATGGTTGAGGGAGGAAATGTATTCCTTAGGCCCTAAAGGAATCCTATAGACATATATGGAAAAGAACAACACCTCGAAGACACACACATAATCTCTTAAGGGTATCCTCAACCTTTAAGTTGGGATATGGCCATGGTTAGTATTTTTTTAGCATTAGCTATGGAGGATAAGGTGTTAATCATGGTTGGTAAATAAATCTTTAAATTTAGGTTGTAAACAAGCTTTTAGGGCTAAAGGTCCATGAAGTACACCTTGAATCACCATAGATAACCTCTCAAGTTGATATTTTTGTTTTGAATGGGGATATGGGAACCATTAGGGGTTTCTAAGTACTATGTATGTGCCTTACAACCTTAGGAATAGTAAGGGGAGGAAACCTAGGCCTTAGCCCCTGGAAAATGTTTCTATCCATCTAGATCCAAGAATGATGTGTTGAACAATCTCAATAGAGCCTTCCATGGTATCATTTACCTTAAAATGGGGATAGTAGTGCCATTATAACATTTTTATCACTAAGTACAAATATTAGGCATCTTGACATGGGTGGGGGGGGGAAACTTGATCCTTAGGACTTAAAGAAATTTGTTAACCATTTAGGACCAAAATTGATGCCTTCAACCACCTTACATGATGTTGAAAGTTAATCCTTTGAATCTTAATAGGGATATGAATACCATCATCATTTGTTGAGAATTAGGTATGCATCTCAAGGCCATGGACATGGTTAGGGGAGGAAAATATGGCCTTGGGACCTAAATAAAGCTTCTAGGAATCCAGGGATAAGAAGGATGCCTTAAAATATCATACATGGCATCTCATAGGTATATTTGGACTATGAATATGGATGTTAGTGGAATTAAGTTGTTTTGAGAAGTAGGTATGGGACCTCTGAAACATGGTTGAGGGAATATGCTTGTGCCTTAGGCCATAATGGAATATTTGAGGAACCCATGTTAATGAACAATTTCTTGAAGCACCACACATGACCTACTCAAGGTATGCTTGGTTTCCAAGAAAATATGCACATGCCTTTAAGAGGTTTTGAGCATTAGATATGGGTATTAAGGCCTCAACATGGTCAAGGGAGGAAATACAAGACTCGATCCCTAAAGTATTATTTTGGCATCTATCTCTATGCATGTACCTTACTCACTATCCCTCTATGCCTTACTCACTACCCCTCCATGCCTTACTCACTATCCCTCCCTTCCTTTGTATTTCCATCTCTCTACATCTCTATGTGTATATGTGTGTGTCTCCCCCCCTATCTCTCACACACCATCCCTCTCTCTATATATATCTATATGTTTGTGTGTGTCCCTCGCTCACTCCCCATCTCTCAGAACCTATATGCACCTTCTTTATACCTCCCTCACTATCCCTCCCTACATCATTGTCTCTCTATTACTCCCCCCTCTCTCTCCCACACAATCTCTCTCTCTCTCTATGTGTGTGTGTGTGTCCCTCCCCCTCTCTCATATTCTCTCTCCACCTTCTATATAAATCCCTCACTATCCCTCCATCCATATCACTCTCTCTATCATTCACCCCCCCTCCCTCTATCCCATACAATATCTCTATGTGTGTGTTTGTGTGTGTGTGTGTGTGTGTGTGTGTACCTCCCTCACTTCCCATATCTCATAAAATATCGCCACCTTATCTATAGCTCCCTCACTATCCTTCCCTACATCACTCTCTCCCTATTTCTCACCCCTCCCCCTCTCCCTCTGTTGCTCAACCATCCCCGTCTATTCCACATAATCTCTATGTGTGTGTGTGTGTGTGTGTGTGTGTGTGTGTGTGTGTGTGCCCCCCCTCTCTCACAAACTCCCTCTATCTCTCCCTCTCTCTCCACCTTCTATTTACCTCCCTTTATCAATATCTCCCTCCCTTCTTCCTAAATCACTATCCCTCTGTGCCATTATCCCTCTCTCTCTCTCTCTCTCTCTCTCTCTCTCTCTCTCTCTACATGTGTGTCGCTGCCCACTTTCTCTCCTTGTGTCTACCCCCGCCCTCACACACACACACCTTCTATCCCTCCCTCACTATCTCTTTCCTTCACTCTATCTCCATCCCTAACTCACTGCCCCTCCTCCCTCTTTATCTTATAATCTCACACTCTCTCTACATCATCATATTTCTCTCTCTCTCATATACTCCCTTCCTCTATGTTTTCAACTTATCCCTTCTCCTCAACCCCCTACCTAATTATGACCCCAATTCTTTGTTTGATCACATCTCATTCACATATCTTCAAATTCCCCCTCCCCTCCTTCGCCTCTCTCCTCAATACATCCCATTCCTCCTCTAATACTCCATATCCACCTTTCCATTCACCAATCCTCTTTCTCATAAAACCATCACCCACTTCCTCCCCTCCACCTTATCCCTCTTCATCACTCAAGTATCGCATACCTCTTCTAACCCTATACATTTTCAACACCACTTCTCCTCCTAATAGTGCTCTCATTCCCCAATCCCCTTCGCCCTTATAACCCATAATTCTCCAATTCCATTCATATTTATCCACTTCAATTTACAAAATCCTCCTAGGATGTTGACCCTTCCCCACCCCGTAAAAAATATTAACCATACTCACTCAAACTTACAACATCCTCCAAGTCCCTAGACCTTTCTCTACATAACGCGCATGTGTTATAGAACTACATAATGCACATGCATTTTGTAGTTCTATAACATGCATGCGTTATAGAACTACATAATGCGCGCACATTTTGTAGTTCTATAACGTGCATGCATTTTCCAATTCTATAAGGGAGGGAAATGTAAGTTGAATTTAAACATGTCAATTCACTTTCTCACATGTCACCAATAGTCCCATGTGTATGGTTTGGAGTTTTCTTCGGTAATACCAAACCTATGCTATGGTATATGATAAACCATAGCTAATTGGGCCTTTCTTCTAGTTTCTAAAGAAGTCGGTGTTTACACACTTGTTACAGTATGCTACACATAATCATTTTGACTAAATCTTAAACATAAATAGAATTTTTTTCTGCATATTCTAAATACGTATTTTTTATTAAAAAATATTATATTTTCCTATTTTTTTTTCAATTTCTATTGCGTCCTAACTCCTTAACTCAAAAAACTTGTTGTTAGTGTTTTTTCCATAAAATTTTTCAATTCTTATTCATTTTAAAAAGAAATTATATGGTGCACTAGAAAACACTAACCTCTACATTCTATAAAAACCCATTATATGATTATTTCATTAAGACCTTCAAAGGCTGTAGCCATAAAAGACGTACCATTTTTGAGGAATTGTCACTTAAATAATTATAAATATATATATAAATTACTGATTTTATCTTCAAAAATTAGCGTTGCACTAGTCCTATAAGTTCTCTACGTGCCTGAAAATTTTTGTATCATGAAACCATCATTTAGGCCCTCAAAGGCTGCACCCAAAAAAACATATTCCTTATCATTTTCCTAAAAACTAAAAAGTTATTGTCAGAAAAAATTAAACTTGACATAGTTATAAAAAAATTTAATACATAAAACTTATATATTCGTAAACGTGATTCAATTTCCTACATTTAATCTTATTTACTCAAAGCAAGATATTTTGTGTAAGTATCTAAAAAAATACAATTAAGTTGAGGGATGCTTGAGTTTTCAGTTTTCTATTTCATCTAACATGCCAAAAGAGGCTCTCATTAGCTTGCACTCACCCACCACAAACCATCATTTATATTAGGATAACAGGTTCGTCGGCACTTTCTAGTCCACTCTATGGTGATTGATGGATTCCAAGCCCACTAAATCGACTTCCTTCCACCCCCACACAAATGGAAAAACATAGGTATTCAACAAGATTATTATGCATATAATGGGAATGTATAATTCTAAACATCCCTACACATGGGATGAGATCCTTCCTTATGTTCATCATAGATATAATAGATCCCTTCATAGCACTATCAGTTGCATCCCTTTTCAGTTGTTCCTGGGGTTTCAACCCCTAACCCCAATTGATGTAGCTTTGTCAATGCTTGCACATGGGAAGAATATAAACATTCTCAAACTGAGAAAGATAAGGCCACCATATCTGTTGAACAAATCTATCACATCCACTAACAAGTGCATGAAATTTCAGAAAAATCTAGTGATAACTACAAGTAGCGACATGACCATCATTGGGTTCCACACAAGTTCTAGGTGGGTGATAAGGTTTTGTTGCATTTGTAGAAAGAGAGGCTCAAAGGACCACATCTCAAGTTTTTCCCACTTTGATATGGGTCATACACCATCACTAAATAATTTGGTGAGAATTCCTTTGAATTAAGCATTCCTCCATTCCTTGGTATGCACCCAGTATTTAATGTGGAGCACCTTCACCCACATTTTCCACCATTATTGGACACTTAGGAGGTGGTAGAATAGTTGACACCTACATATATCAATCACGAATAGATGGAATCTAGGAAAGCATTGGTTGGATCATGGACACACAGGTTAAGGGCACACAACAATAGAATATCCAACTATATTGGGTTGTCAAAGCAAAACAACTACTCCACTGAGGCAAGCGGCTTAGTACGAGTGAAGTTCAACAGATGTCTCCTCATTTGATGGAGGCACTCAATGCAATAGATACCATTAATTCCTAAGAGGGATGACTGATCTAGATGGATATATGTGGCCACCCACCTATTCCACTAGCTCAAAACAATTTTCCATTTAGGCAATTTCTAGTAATTTTTCTATGCTTTTTTGGGTCTTGAACTTCTAGAGCCATTTTGAGGCCTTAAATGGTTTTATTTTTGGCTCACAGTCATGCAAACGATATTAATAGGTTCTCATTTGGGTCCATTCTAATTTTTTACTAATGAGATGCATCTTTCTAATGATCTATCAAACATCCAAAACATAAATGGTATCCAAAAGTTATGACCCCAAGAAGTTGACTCTTCAACTAACCACTTTGGGCCACAAAAGTTAAGACAATCCATTTCCTAGGGTTATATTTTTGAATGTTTAGGGTTCTTTCCCTCATGATTATGATAAATAGGCACTTTCAGCCTCATTTTGT
>LPNX010234462.1:60303-106870 GCA_001517045.1 Pseudotsuga menziesii | reverse complement strand
GTATATATATGTATGTGTGTGTGTGTGTGTGTGTGTGTGTGTGTATGTATGTGTATATATATATATATATATCCTCTTTGATTTCGTTTTCACATAAATACGGATAAAAAAACCTCAAACACAATGATGTTGGATCTAACTAGGAAAAGGTTTCCGTACATTTCATTGTATGCTCATGCATGGTGGATGTATCTCGAGCCCTTAATCATTGTTTTGGTAAGGGAAAAAACATCCTAAGGCCATTGGCATTGGTTGGCGGAGGGATACAACATCCTCTAACCCTTATTTGAGTCCATTGGGATCAAGCACCATGAACATTTCCTAAGACCAACACAAGGGATTGTGGATAGTTTGTAGGGATTTGAACACCAAATACTAAAAAATAGTGTCTTAGGGTTTTATTGAGGCTTCTTCATATCAAGATCCTTTAATAAAAATATGGAACAATATCCATGCATGCATCAGTTATTAATGCATGCACACTCCTATAAATTACAAAAAAAAGTGTCAGGACTTCATCTTTACCATGTGTTGGATGAGTCGGTTAGTTTAGTTTTACATTCAAAGTGGAAAACCTCATGGTTCAGGTAGCATAAATGAAAACAAATCCATTTTCCCATTTCCCTATTATTAAGTTCATTTTCAACCATGCTTTTAAATATCAAACACATATTCATTACTTATGAAATTGCACACACTTATAGATCTTTGGATGTAGATTTTAAATATATATGTTTTTTTAGGGAAAATGTATTGAGTTTCTACTTTTTATTAATTTTTATTTGTACATATATCATATTTCTAAAATGCATGGTTTTTTTTGGGGGGGTGTAACTTTTGATGGATTAAGTTAATACCTTCAAACAAAGTCCTAAGCTTGACCTTGTAATTTACATTGAATTTATTATTTTCTTAAATATAATTTAAGCAATATTAAAAATAGTGGAAAATAATGGAAAACAAGACCCAACTATTATATACAAATGCACATTTTTTAAGAACTTACGAATTGAGTTCTAAATGTGAAAGAAAATAATAACATAAGAATGTTAGAAGAACATGAATTTCAGTGAGCTATACCAAATTTTCATAAATAAAAGTTATATTTTCTTATTCAATTCCCTACATTTCATATTTCCACACCATACTATAATGTGTTGTGCATGAACCTTTGATAATTCCTCCTAGTCAACATATTGTTAATTTTACACGTTTTCATTTCAGCCAACATGTCATGAGACAAAAGCATTATCTCACACCAATCTGTATCTCTAATAATAATTGTGCACTCAACACCCTGAGCAATACAATTTTTTCCTTTCTTCCTTTTCTTCACATTTAAATTCTTGATACAATCATAATCCTTGTGTCCTTATGCTCCACACTTGAAGCATACTCCTGCAAAGTTACCTCTTATACATCTAGGAGCTATGTGACCTCTGGGATTCATATTGGTTTGCAACACTTGTACCATTTCATTCTTCTTCTTTTCTTCCACTACATTGTTCTCTTAATTTAGAAAAATTCTTGCATTTATCTCTTGTTCCTTTACCATGAATTTTTTTAGTTTTATTGATAGATTATCTTCCTAAAGTTTAAGGAAAGTTGATATGCCTCTAGAATAGACTAGATCCTCACCATAATTAACTCATCTTGAATAACGTATTAGAGGCCATGAATGTATATCTTATCTTTCATCAATTTTATAGATCAGCTATAGAATTATTCAATGTATTCCTTCACCACCATATCCTTTTATATTCTGTTTGGTAACTTCTAAAGTAAGTTTTAAATGTAATAAGCTGACATAAATTTACTCTTTATATTAACAATTATCCTTTCCTAGATACTCAATTTTTCCTTTCCATTTTCCTTTCCTATCCAATTGCAAATTAACCCATCATAGGATGCATAACTTTTACTCTTTTACTTTTGGAGGCTCTTTTATTTCATCAATTTCAAAGAATTTCTTCATGTCCCCAATCCAATCAATCAATTCTTTTGTGTTAAATTTCTTTAAGTAGGTAGGAGTAGTCAATATTTGGCCTACCTCTCCAATTTTTTAATGCCTTCATAATCCTTTCTTATGGGGATTCCACTTACTCAACTTCTTCTTTTGGAACCTCTATTTCCTAGTCACCATCACTCATATCCTAAATATATACTTCAACCCCTCTTGTGTGCGATACTTCCATGGAATCCATTCTAGATGGCATGGCCCTATAAGTCTAGATAATACAATTTATAGCTCTGCCATGCTACTCTTTTCCCATGCAAGTATTCTTACTCTGTTTTATGTGCTATACTATTCGTCTCTTGTATAATTCTTCCTATTATACTTCTACACAACAAGTCTCTTTGTTAGAACTATTTTTGTCCCCAAAACAATTCTACCTAGTAAGCTTTCTTTAGCTAGAATTGTTCTTCAATTTCACATGTAGGTCATAAAGTTTCTTTGAGACCAAGTTGGTATAGCCTAAATTAGCATGCAAAAAATCCTACTAAATCGAAAATAGGGGACTCCTATTCTTTTTTATGATGATGTATGAGGATGTGAGATGACATGTAATTTTATTTTATTTTATTTATATTTAGACAACATATAATTTTTTTAACCTTATAACATTTCCCTTATATAAATAAACTCAAAAATTTTGTAGGAATTTATTTAAATATTATATACATGACATGAATTTAATTAAATATTATAAATATATTTAATGAAAATTTTATTTTTAAAAATTTTATCTTATGAAATTTAACCTGTAAAATTTATTTTTAAGGGTTTTATCTTTCATATTTTAAGATCTGTAGTTCATTTTATGAAAGTTCAAAATTTTTAAAAATATGAGTCAATTAAAAAAATTATAGAAAATTTAAGTTTTTCCACTTTTTAATTATTCAGTTTTTGCGGTATGAAATTATATGTTTAAGATATTTTCGATTTTTTCAGACTATTTTTAATTAAAAACATTTTCAAATATAAATTATTACAATTGCACAATGAATGTAAGACACGGTATTTGAAAATTCATCTAAACATTAAAAAAAAAATTAAATAATAAAAAATTATAATTTAATCAAAACTACAATACTTATAAGGTAGAGTCCAACTATTTATGTTATATATCCATATTTTGGTGGTCGAATTACCCATTTTAAACCGAAATATTGGGACAATCTTAATATTAATACCCACACTCTTAATATTAATACCCACTGGACATTTTCAAATGTTGTATCCTGTTTTTTCTTTTCATATTATAAAGTTGCATTCTTTCTACTGAAGCTATAATACGGCGGCGTTCCTGTATTGCGAGATATCCTGTTTTTTCTTTTCATATTATGAAGTTACATTCTTTCTACTGAAGCTATACGGCGGCGTTCCTGTATTGCGAGATATCGCAGACTACGCCTGTATTGCCAGATATCGCAGATTTCGGGATTTAACTTTGGTACTGTAGTGCAATCTATAGACATGAACAACCGGAAGAGAAGCTCCCCGCATAACAATGAACGCAAGCAGCCGCTATCGCAGGTATTCAAGTCTTTAAGTAGGGATCGTCGCAGAGTGCTCATGCCTGAGAGTTGCTTAAAACTATTGGGTGAAATTAAAAATGATTTGAAATTGAGATCTCTCGGGCGTGCAGTGGATTGGCTGTTGCCAGATAATATGAAGGGTTTTGTAGAGCTGACGGCTGAGATGGGTTATGCCAATGGTGGACAGACCATTGATTGGTTACTAAAAATGGTTAAAGAAAGCAAACGTATAGTAAATTTGAAACAAGAACTGGACTCTCAGACGGGTGGACAGATAGTGAATTTGTCACTGCCACAGGAAACCAGGCCTCTAGTAGAGCTTACCAGAGAGCTAGGGTTTAACAAAGGTGGAGAGACAGTAGATTGGCTGTTAGAAATGGCAACGAATCCTATGTTAAAGCTCATCAATACGTTGGGCTTCACAGACGGTACAAAAGCTATAGAGTGGTTATTGATTCAAGCACAGCCGAGCATTAGGACTAGGACGGCAAGAATGAATGGGCTCAATCCCCAGAAACGTCCCACGATATCATCGGCCATGAATACCCATCCACAGTTCGTAGAAAAGAAGCAGGAAGCTCAATTTCACAATAACGGTAGTGGTCCACAAGCAGACCAGGACCAATCTTTCAACGGCAACAGAGGCAAAGGCGTTAAGAGGAGAAGAAAGGAGGCAGGGTATTTCAAACATGGTGGTAAGCAATTACAGAGTCAATATCCTAGTGGGCACCCAGGAAGCCAGGCAACAACCCACATTGAAAGAACCACAACAAATTCTGGTCGAGGTTTAAGTTATAACCCTATTAATGGAGTTGACGTGGCAAGCGTTCAAGGATTTCAAGGCCGTCCAACAATCCCGGGAGGGATGCCGCTTGGGATAAAAGTGCAGGACAACAGTGTTATCCTGGGAAGCACTAGCTATCAGAATGAATCAAGACAATTTCAACATCAGGAAGATTTTATGGATTATAATATTGCCAACCAGGAACTTTTTGAGAATATAGATCACCGGAACCAATTTGAAAATATTCATACCCTGAATCAGTTTCAGAAGCAATTTGCGAATATACATGAACAGAATCAAAACCAAATTGTGAATGTTCATGAACATCAGAACCAGAACCAATTTGTGAATATTCATGGACAGTTTGTGAATATTCAAGAACAGAAGAATCAGCTTGTCAATTACGATGAACATAACCTGAACCAATTTCTCAATACTCATGGCCAGAACCAAGGTGGAACTCAAGTGAGAGGATACCACGGAGGGCATGCAGCATTACCTCTACCAAATGAAGAGCAGAAATACGTGGGTACCATTAACAATTGGTTTCTGAATGACAATGCTCCCTAAGAGGTAAGCACTAGCCCCGAAAGCCATTAGGTTGTGAAGTTTTTCTAAGCGCCAGAAATGGTAGAAATTATGATCCTGTATTTATTGATTTTATTAATTTTCTAGATCGCTCAACTCTGATGAAATCATGATTTTCTTTTCATCGCTTATGAGTTTTCATATTTGCATACCATTGGCATACGGCAATTTTCATATCCTACATTGTATTTCAGTTAGTTGCTTACGAATTTCCATATTCTCATACCAATGGGCGTCTACCCAGAGATAAGTCGAAAAGTCCAGAGATTGAAATTAGAAAATTCAAATGCTAATGTCATTAGTATGAGAATATGCATATCATGTTATTATGATGTTTAATTAATTTAATCTAACTAATGAGCATGAAGTGCAAGCTGCAAGAAAATGCAGCAGAATGCAGTACAAAATGCATCTGACTGTAATATCTTGATTTTCATTTTTTGAATTTGATTTTCACTTTTTAACATGATTTCCACAGTGCTCACTAGAATATTGACTCTCTTGAGTGGTTCTCTGCATGATTGCTATATCCTGCCTCCTTTCTTTTCTGCTTGATGCACTTGAACAGATTAGAAAGGCCTCTTTTCGTGTTGAAAAACTGGAACTAGTCCACTGGATGACGACCACTGTCAAATTAAACTTGATACTCTTGTGAGTTCCGTTGGTCATGAGTGCTTTGGAATTTGTTGTGAGGCTGTGCATTAAAATTGTGGAATTGGGCTCTTTTTCTTGGACATTGGAAAGCAGGTGTCTTCAATTATTTGGGTGAAAACTGTGGAAGAATGTTGATGGGATTGAAACCATTCATTTTTACCATATTAATGCTGGGTTGTGCATGATTCGATAACCATTTCATAAATTTTGCACGTCTTTGAACCCCAGCTAATTGTTTGGCTCTCATATAGGATTCCTTTTCTAACCTCTCATCCATGGTGTCTCTCCCTTTGTTTGGCTCTAATATAGGATTAGTTCAACTAGCGCTCTTGTTTCCCTCATCATTGTTAAATTTATTGTCTTTCCACCTTTTTGTGAATCCAGTTCTGGTTTTCATAACCGTTTTTAATAGCCTACAAATGTTTTTTCCACCTTTATCACAGCCCATCTCTTCTGTTAGCTGCACCAGACTCTTCATATTATTTAGTAAATTGGTAATAACCAAAAAACCAGTGCACCTATGCAGAATCTCAATTTTAAATCGTTTTTAACGTAACACAACCGTTTAACAAAGTTAACGGCTCTTCCCACTTTCAAACTGTTATTATTAAGATATCTGACTTCCTAAGGCTGTTATTCTTGGCATAGAGACCTTCTCTTAGGGTTTGGGTTTCCCATATCAAGCAGATCACAATACAAATTATAGATTAAAAGTTATATCTTGCGGTAACAAGGCCAAGTATGTTTTAAAGACAAGAAATAACCTTTTAAAATTTCTCAAGGCTACCTAATATCTTTTTGTAAAATCAGGTTTAAGGTTAGACAACCACAATGATCAGTTTTCAGATGGAAATAGTGGTTAGGTTTAGGGTATGATCACAGTAAACCCTTACATTCATTCCTTAATCCAATATATATATATAATCTCAAACATATATCAATTAAGTTAGCTTAACCAACAAGATAGTTGAACCAATCAATGACCCTTTTCTGCATGGCCATACTACTTTCAAGGATGCTCCTATGCAAGCCCATCCATTGACTACTTTGAAGAATCAAACTCTTGTGCAAGCCACTAGTTACTTTGAAAATCAGACCCAGACCCTAGTAGGGCTCTAACACTATTTTTTTTCAACAACCTATTTGTATTTTTGTGATTTTATTTATACTTAAAGTATTTATTTAATTCATCAACTATAATATTAGAGATTCATTCCCATGATATTTATAGTCATTTGTAGTGTGACTAGAATGTTATTTTTTTATATAATTTAATTTAACATATTTAACAAAACAAGAATATTTATTTAATCTCATTTAAACTTAGCCATGGGAATTTATCAAAAACCATTAATTTAATTATAAAAAAAAAAAAAATTACATCTTATATCATATAGAATATTGCCTAAACCATGGAGCTTTCTATGAGTGCAATATTTACATCTATGAACCCATATGTACTCGATTTCATGCATTAAATCTAAATATTTGCCACTTATTCGCTAAACCTTCCTTTGAGGATTCAAAATCCCTATATTTAGCCATGAATAAAGAAACATACATTGACAATGCTATTTGACCTCCATTTCCTTCTTTGTTTCTCCATATGAAATCTAAAGTATTCAATGTCTTGCCTCATCCCATTAAGTTGTCCATTAGTTCTTATTAATATCTTCTTAATTTCTTCAATAGCCTTAAATAATTCTTGGATCATAAGGATTAGCCATGGTCAAAATGAAACCAAAGTGACTTGGACCTTTATACTTCTTAGGATTAAAGACCCCAAAATAGAGCTTTGACTATGAGGGACCCAAATAAAGATTCTAAGTGGGCCTAAGGAATAAAAGATAAACTTCAAAAGGGAATAAAGCCACCATACTCACCATGATCCAAAAGAAAAGAAAAAATCCTTTATTAAACTCATTGAAATTCAATAAAGACAAATACTAAATCCCACATGATTGAAACCATCTGTTATTCCTTGAGATGATCCAATGCTTAATTTGGATTATGCATGTTATATTTTCTTAAGATCTAATTAGATTATCTAGGATCTTTATTTGAAAGAATAACAAGTACAACAAAATGCATAAAATGTAAAAGATGCACAAGACAGAAAGATTTTCATTGGGGAAACCATAAAGGAGTAAACCCCGCAAACTTTTTAAGAATAGTAAGATGATCAAAAGCAGTAATAAGAAATGTTCATCATCTATGTTTCTCTCCTCCTATGACTCTATCTCTCTCTCAAATTCCTTCGGGAGTGTGTGAGGTGTGTATAAATGAAGGAGAGTGCCTCCCTATTTATACCCTTTCAATTCACTGACCAAATATATGACTCGAGCCTACATGTCATCTCCGAATGGGGCCCACTTCTCCTAGAAAGACCACAATTACATATTACATGATGTCACACTCGGGACTATTGCCATGACTTACAACGAAGGTTGTACCTCAATGTCTAGAAACAATTTAGACATACCATAAAGGGGTAAGACACATCCCCAATGGCGGTACAACAACATACAACGATAATATACATCAGAATATATTCTAAAGTTACAAATACATCAACACTCCCTCTTAACTAGGAAGGTATTCTCTCTCTACACAGTCATCAACACATCTGGTCAGGTTTTCATCATATCATCATCATCACGGAGTCATAGAGTCTTCATCATAGCTGCTGCCATCGTCTTCTTATAATTTGATCATCGTCCCATACTATCTGTCATCAGAAGTTTCTACAGTGCCAACCCTTTTTCATGCTGGATGTAGGCCTAGCCCTCTATCAGGTCTTCATCATCTCTGCGAGCAAGCCATCAAGTAGGTACATCTCAAAACTTATTATATGCCTCTTGCAAAACCTGCAGGATCTCCTAGGACTAATTATATGTTACTGAAAAACATGAAGGAGAATCCCAAGACCGATTACATGCCTTGCAACACTTGTGTACCCTACTATAATTTTCATCATCTTCGTATCATCTCATCATCACCCAGAGCACAGCCTAGATGCACTTAACACAACACTCACATTCACCATCATGGTAGGACAAACCTACTATCATCTGAGAAAGGATTCTAGCACTTACATCAATCGGCATGGTAGGACACACCTACTACCATCCGGGAAAGGCTCCAGCACTTACAATATCATGACCATGGGAGGCCCAGCCTACCACCATGTTGGAAATGCTCTGCACTTACATCCAACCATGGGAGGCCCAACCTAACACCATGTCGAAAAGGATTTGCACTTACATCCGACCATGGGAGGTCGAGCCTGCCACCATGTCGAAAATGCTCTGCACTTACCTCCGACCATGAGAATCCCAGCCTACAACCATGTCAAAAAGGCTCTTCACTTACATACGACCATGGGAGACCCAACCTGCCACCATGTCGAAAAGGATCTTTACTTACATCCAACCATGGGAGGCCCATCCTTCCACCATGTCGGAAAGGCTCTGCACTTACATTCGGCCATGGGAGGCCCATCCTACCACCATGTCGGAAAGGTTATGTACTTACATCCGACCATGGGAGGCTCAGCCTGCCACCATGTCAGAAAGGTTCTGCACTTACATTCGGCCATGGGAGGCCCATCCTGCCACCATGTCAGAAAGGTTATGCATTTACATCCGACCATGGGAGGCCCAGCCTACCACCATGTCGGAAAGGCTCTGTACTTACATCTGACCATGGGAGGCCCAGCCTGCCACCATGTTAGAAAGGCTCTGCACTTACATCTAACCATATGAGGCTGAGCATGCCAGGATGTTGGAAAGGCTCTGCACTTACATCCAACCATGGGAAGTTGAACCTACCACCATGTTGGAAAGGCTCTGCACGTACATTCGACCATAAGAGGCCCAGCCTGCCACCATGTCGAAAAGGATCTGCACTTACATCTGACCATGGGAGGCCCAGCCTGCCACCATGTCGGAAAGGATCTCATGTGTATCTACATATTCCGAACTCATCACTTCCCCTTGGAAGGAACCTTGATCTGAAGTACACACTGGAGATTCACTGCTCCTCTCTGCATCATACACAAATGAAAGTCAAATCAATCAAATCAAATAGTAGCTTTCAAAATAAACATACTACCTCACAAATAGTCAAGCAAGTGGCAACATATTTTTTTCCGGATCTACTTAACGCCATGCATGACTCCATCTTGCCAAACCAGTAGCCCATACTAGATCTCAAATTTAAGAAGCAACCCAAGGTGTTCTTCTTCTCAGTGGCGCTACCAATCCAAATCAACATAACCAAGGTAGGTTAGTCTTTTGATTTGTATCATACTTGAGCCCATATTCAATTGTACCCTTCAGGTACCTCACTGCATGCTTTGCAACGAGGTGATCATAATGTCTCAGATCTGTGAGGAACTAGATCAGGTCCTTCACAACAAAGCATGTCACATGCCCCAATTTTGTAAAATAATGTTATCTTATTTTGATTTTATTCCAAGACATTATGTTAAATTTAATGCTAAGTTGAAACTGATGACTCAGCAGAGTCAAGGATGTGGAATGTAATTCTAAATATTTAATTTTAAATAAATAAAAGTGGAGACAATAGCTTGGGAGAGCTATTAAAAAGAGTGTTATTGGTCAAGTTGGTGGAGGAGACTAGGTGGAGAGCAAAAATACAAGTGGCAACATCCTCAAACACTTCCTATGTTGCAGGTGGCAACCTCCCTACATTTGGGGTCATGATCCCCCACGAAAGTGGGATCAGAGCAAGTGGCTCAGTTAATGACAACCAACCCAAAAAGACCTAGGAGTCTTAATAAAAGTACCCAATGTAGAGAGCTGAGGCTGCTCATTCCAGGAGAAGAATCATTCAGGTGAATGCACTTCAAGGAATTTATTGGAAAGGGAAATCTTGAGGAATGTATTTGAGGGGAAAACTACAGGAAGGTGATCTAGTACAGCTTCGCAGTGGAAAGATCTTACTGCAGTATGCAGAGTTGGTATTGAGTCTCAGGACTGGTACTTTATTGTTTTCTCCACCTAGTTCCAGTCAAGGAGACTAGAACAAGCTTAAGGGTCTTGAGAAGTCACTATTTGAGTGCTCTCTAGGAATTGGTAGGGAAGAACGGCCTCCCATTACTGTTGTCATCTAGCTTTAAAAACAGGTTCCATTATCGTTTAATTTCTGTGTTATATTTTATATCGGTGTGTGAACAGATAATGAATGATTATGTGTTATGTTGTAAATTGTTAAGTTGAAATCTCTTAGTTGTTTTAAGACTAAATCTGTACTTGATGAAAGATAAATCCTACCTGTTTTTTTCCCCATATGGAGTAATCCAGATCGTACTCTAGCACAAGTAGTGTGTTTAAATGAATGAAGTATGATAGGAAATGAATGAATAGAATATTTCGGTTTTTCATAGTATTGAAATGTTTTCTTTCAGTAGTTAGTTTTTTTCTAGAAAGAATATTAATCTGATTTGTAGAGAGGTTATTAGAACTAGACTCTGTAATCAGATTATTAGAAAAGAACAAGAATCATGTTATTTACTTATAGTAGTATGTTTAAGTATATAATACATTCTACTACACAGTATCTACTTTTATAAACTGTATACTTATACTGAAATGGAAGAACCAATATTACTAGATGAATGTTTATGTTTATCATTTATGTTAAGAAAAGATGTAAAAATAATACCATTAGTTTATCTCTTTTCCATTAGTACTAACTAATTTATCTGTAACTATATGAACTCTGAATAAGAACTTTTTAAAAATTACAGTATTCTTTTCTTAGTATTAATCATTAGAGGACAGTAGTAACCTATGCTTAAATTTTATTAGTAAGAAATTGTCTTCATACACTTACAGACAGTATAGATATAAAGAGTATTAACAAATAGGAAATTTCTTATTTTTCTTGCAATAAGCTTGTAGAAATAATTTTATTAAATAAACACAATTACTATAGACTACTCTCCGTCTTATTTATTATACAATTAAATACCAACATAAACTTAAGAGGATACATTATTCATATTATTAATATAAATATTATTATTAATAATAATAAACAGTGATGTTTATAAATTAATAATTCATAAAAACAAACTGAAGAAAACTGTGTGACAGTAATCGAATTTACAAGATAACAATACAAGAAATAATACTCTATATAAGTTAAAGAGCGATAAATTCTAGCTCATATTATGAGTGTAATCTATATGTATTTTGTTTTATATACTGTAGTAACCCAGGTTAAACACAAGTTAATTCTTCTAGAAACTATGAAAGAACCAATTAGAAATTTTATACACAGAAATGAATTACATTACTGATCAACTTGTATAAATAAGAGAAATAGTGTCTTTCTTTTACTAACAGCATACATCTATAGAAATAAATGTGAGGGTTAAAACCCTTAAAACTATTACATTTACAAGTATCAAAATATTAAAACCAAATGTACATAAAATGTGTAACCATTAATAACGAGTTTAATATAATTACTCACAGTCCTTTGAAGGACAAATAATAATCTACTCACAGTCCTTTAAGGACAAATAGAATAAAATAGAAAAACTATATAATTATTACAACAAGAATAATATAAATCAAAACAAGGGTTTTTTACAAGTCAAACCCTAATCCATAACTTCAATCAAAACAAGCAAGATTTAAGTTACGGCTGTAAGTATCAGACTTAAAATTTTAATTATAAACCCTTACAGAGTACTCAACTCAGTATAAACTTCATTATATTCAAAAAGGATAAAAACCCTAGAATTAAACAGAGTATAGTATAGACATATGTCAACCAAAATGAGATTCACAATAGTACTATCAATACAAAAACTACAAACTTAAACCTGGCCGTAAGCCAAAGGTTCAACTAAATACAGTGCTCAGTATAAACCAAGTTTACCCTACCAAGGGTTTGATTCTAAAACATTACCACATTAACCTGTAGAAACAACAACATGACAGCATAACTCGTGGCGAGATGAGGGAGGGTTTTCCAAAACCCTGGGTGAGTCCATCGACCACCCTAACTCTAGTAGAGTGAGAAATCCAACATTTGGACCACGAGTCTTACCCAAAAATGAATCATGATCCACGACCATTGTTGGTGTTTTCCCTTTTATCATTGCAAGAGCTTTACGATGGCAAGAACCTGCAAACAAGGTATTAAGAACTCTATCAGTTAAATATACCTTTACATCTACTGTAATAGCAAAGTAAAATTGGCAATGAAGTAAATGAATTCAAGTATTATTTACTTGATAGAAGAGAACAACGAGCATCCTTAACGAAGCACTGTCACCTATAGGATGTGCAAGTGAAGACCCAACACTATGCAAGGTAAATACCTCACACAATGGCGAGCCTCGAGAACAATAACTGAAAACTGAAGTATACTGCAAGCTATGAAGGCAGCGAAAGGAGGACTACACAGATAACAAGTCACGAGCAGTAGTAACCTCCACAAGTTGCAGACCAAGAACCAAGCTAGTGGAATGGATTTTAATACCATGCACTAATAACAAACGCAGCATGGAACCACTGCACAAGACAACCAGAACCAAGAGGAACAACGACCACCATGGGAGACAAGCCAAGCAACCCTAGAGCCAGCAAAAACTGTGGGATAGAAATGATAATGGTTAGGTTTCAGTAGCATTATATATTTCCCATGTGTGGACAGGAATCGACCACATAGCAAAAAAATTAATCCATGCAACGAGGGTCATGTCCTATAGTTGCTGCGTAAAACAAGAATCCAATTATTTGATCATTGGAGCGTGAAGTGAACCATAATGTTAAACCAATAATTCACTATCCAAATCATTAATTATTTGCACATTGTCTTATGTTAGTATAATTACAAGATTATCAACGTGAGGGTTATGTTGACCTAGTGTTTGGTGACACTTAAACCTTTGTTAGAGCCGATAATCACTTTTGTAAAGACTCTTTTCCACTACAATTCCTTATGTTATAATTTTGTTATAATATCCCATTTTCATTTTGAATGGTTGCATTTTTTCTCCTTTAAACATTGTTTTATTTATTTGATAGAAATCAAATAATTCATGTATTATCATAGATCAATGTGTTAGGTATTCACAATAGTTAAGAGACCAAATGTGTGTATGGGAGAGTTCATCCTAGAATTTAAACAACTATAGTTTCCCTAGTAACAAAAGATAAACTATAGCTTATTCATAGTAAATCTTTGGTAATAATACTATTACAAGTCATAATTTTATAAATGGCATAATGTAGTAGTGCAAAGGATTATAAACTCTAGATTAAAAAGACGTTTATAACCACAGACTAATTATAGATTGAATGTTTATTGAACAAATAGATTATGCATATCTATAAAACTTACATGAACAAATAACTCAAATAGTATCGAAACTTTGAAGTGGTACAAAACTGAAGGTAAGAATATTATTATGAAACTCTGTTACATTGTTCAAGCAACAATAATTTGATGGATTTTGGGGTATGACTCAACTTGGCTTTTATTCTCGTTTCACTATGTCTAGTGGATAGTAAAGTAATTATAGAACTAAGCATGATAACTAGAATAGGAATGACCCTATTGAAATCCAACGATTACTAGAATCATAGGGTTCGACATGGAAATAAAATATAGGTAACCATGAGCTCATATAGAAAAGCATGATGGTTGTAGTTTACACAATCAAAGTTATACTATCCAAAAGATAACAGGCTGTAAGTTATCTTGCAGAAGAAAAATGTGGGTCAATGATTACATAGACAAAAAAAGATACTATTGCATAAATACTGACAATAACAATCATTATAAACATTATTAATTACATAGACTAAAGTAGAAATACTTGTAACTGAGATTATAAAGTTTAGAGTCGCAAACATAATTTACTGTCGTTACTTACTCCCAATCATGTCTACTAGAAAAACTGAAGGAAGCCAATTGGTTTTACCTTACAGGAGTTGTCTAGAGTTTAGCAACTTATTTACTAAGCTTTTAAATTGCAAATAAAATATTGCTGACACTTTAAAGATATTTTATCATACACTCGTTTGATCATACCTATAAACCTGTAAGAATCAGTATTCATCTGCATTAACACGATTGCTAAGTAATCCCTGGATTCAAAAGTAGTTTCCACCTACTTGACATGAAAAGACTAATTAGAAAACTGAAGTAAAACAGCATGCAAGAAGACTTTATTCTTGTTACAAAAATGAACTGTTAAGTTATTAATTTAGAGTTTAGTGAAACTAACTACTTGACTGTTTCTTTTTATGCAAACCGTTAGCTGTTAGTAGTCCGCAGGTATTAGCATTTATTGTTATCTCAAAATTTTATTTTTTTGTAAAAATTTGGGGTTTTGACAAAGCATGTGTCTGGTCTTGTATTCGTGAGGCACATCAATGAACAAATCATCTAACGATACATCGTGGCATTCACCATCTCTAATGAAGCATCACTCAATAGCTTCAAGTTCGATGCCATAGGTGTGGCCATGGCCTTGCAGTCCATCATTCTGAACCTCTTCAGGATCTCCAGTGCATACTTCCCTTGTCTAAGGGATATTCCATCCACACTTTACCACACCTCCATGCCTAGAAAGTAGTGCATCATACCCAAGTACTTCATCTTGAACTTGGCAGCAAGTCTCCTCCTTGCATCTTAATGAGTTCCTCTTTTCCTGTTAGGAATAGGTCATCGACATATAATCGGAGCATCATTGGTCTTCTTCCTTCAACCTTGAAACAAATGTTGGAATCTACTTTACTCTCAGTAAATCCTAGATTCAACAATAATCTGTCCATTCGGTCGTACCATGTCAAAACTTAGGATCTTCTGTAGTCACTCCCTCTAAAGCATAGCATCATTCTCCCTCTGCCTTTCATACTCTATGTATTGAAATATTTTGTACTAGAATGACAAGTACCTTCCTCTACTACTAATATTCTATGTATCCATCTAAGGTCATTGGATACCAAGATCCTCTATCTTGAAATATTTGAAAAGTTCTTCTTGCACCCATATGTGAGCTTGTCATCCTCTATAGGCTTTCATCTTCAACCTTCTAGAAAAGGTTAAGATCTTCATCACTCTAGGTGATATTCAAGATCCTCATTTATGTGTTATCCCATTGGTTCCTTCTGAGCTCATGCAACGGATTATTTAATTTGCACACATGAGTATTCTTGTCATGTGTCTCAACTCCCAGTGGCTGCAAATGTCTCTTTGTAGTCTTTGCCTTCTTTTTGTGAGAAGCCTCGTGCTATGAATACTTTCTTGTATCCCACGATTTTGTCATCTACTACATATTGGATATTGTAGATCCATATGGAAGACACTATGGACTTCCCTTCAGGTCTCGATACTGCATCCTAGACATCATTCTTCTTGAACTGCTTCTCTCCTTCCCTTTCTTCTTAGCTACTTCTTCATAGCTGGAAGGATTTGCATCAATGATGTCGCTCAACAGTCTCATATAACTAGAGTGTGTCTGAGGCCTCTTTATTTCTTTGGAAGTCTTGTCATACTATTCTTCATCTTGGATTATTCTTCATATATCATTCTCTTTATATTCCTCTAAAGTTCTTTCTTTCACTATGGTGTCTTTGACCCAGGAATATTCAGGTTCCTCTTCTGGAATGTCGTTACTTGTTCTTTGTAATGATTTATCTTTATTTGTTTCATAGGTAGACTCCTTGTTGAGCCTTCAGCTTCATCATCTTTTTTTTTTTGAAAATAACGGTTATAGTATATTAGAGGGGTGGTGTAACCACCAAGTAGAACTAGAGTTACAAAATTCCCTTGAGGTAGCAGCAGAAGAAAATCATAGTCTCGACATACACCCTTATGGGAGCAGCAATATAGATGTTAAAATTCTAAATACACCCTTATGAAAGTGGCAAAGCGGTACCAGTCTTCATTAACTAGGATACTGAACATTTTAGTAAATAGTAACAAAGTCAGAACTTCAAACTAACTGGCTAAATATTTTCCAGGTCTGTCCTATCCAAAGGTCCAGAAGGATATATACAGGAAAACAACAAACGAGTCATGCACTACAAAAAATATTTTATAAATATCAATTAAACCTCCCATCGGAGCTGGACGAGAAACCTAGATCAAGAGGAACTTCTTGCTTGTTGAGGTTGAGGGATAGCTGATCTACCTTAATTTCTAGCTCCGTTATCATCCCAATTAATGCATTCTCAGACCTCTTCTCCTTGCACTTTATCTTCCTCTGTAGATGTGCTAGGTTTTTTCCCACATTGTCCAGTATCCGACCGCCTTCACTATCAATTTCATTGACCTGATTCAGAAGCATCTTGAAATCATGTTTCATCTCCCTAATAATCACCTCCACGGGCTTTGAGGTAGAGGACACACTAGAGGATGCAGACCCAACTTCCATTCTGACAAACAAAAACTCCTTCTCATTCACCAGATGACAGCAGAGCTCCATTAGATGCTCGTTTTTAACCTCGCAGGTAATGCTGAAATAGAAACCATCCATTCTCATCCACTGTATGAAATCATTACTGCACAGGGACTCTGTCAACACTGTATATCCCATCGTGTGAGCAATAAAACCTGCCCTAAAAACACTCAATTGATCCAACTTCAACGAGATGTCCATCATTTTCACACTAGGTGAATAGACAGCTCCATGGTGCGCATTAAATCTCTCTCTTCCAGCTGACCATGAGCCATGTGCTCACTTGCCTCCACCTGCCCTTGTATCATGAGGGCACATTACCACCTAATTCGATGGGGCCCACGAGAGGGGGGGACACAGGGACAAAGCCCTGGTCCTATGGGGGGAAGTAGAAAGGACCCAGACCATTGATATTTAACTCCCCAAGACTAAGAGAGGATCCCAAGTTTGCTTCTTGGTCTGCCTCTTTATTATTTTTCCGCAACACATGATAAAATTCAATTTTGTGGAAGGTGAGGGCTTGGGCCTTGATTTTTTGGATTAGCTTCTTTAAGTGCATTTGGTTTAGAATATGGTTCTCATTTAAAGCTTGAATAATAATTCTAAAGTCTCTGAGAACAGTTAGCTCGATGATTCCATGGGTTTTGGTGATCCTCATCCCTTTCCATATGTTAGGGCCTCGAGCATGTTATTAGTGTCCGCTACTAGTCCCCAAGCGAACATGGTTTCCAAGAGTCCTTTTGGAGTGATAAAAACTCTACCCCCCTACTGCCACCAGATTTCCTTTAGAGGCTCTATCCGTGAACAGAATATTCCTCTTCAGGGACCTTAGCCAAGAATTAAGCTCATTTTCCTCCATCCTAATCTCCCGCGATTTCCCTTCCTTGAGGCTCGAGTATTCCAAGTGGGGATTTGGAGACAACCTAGTTAGCCAACCATCAATGTCAGGGGGAATGGTAGGGGGCTCATTCCAAAGCTGGGAAATACAATCTCCTAACAAACCATGAACTTTTGAAGCAACCTATTCAGATTTCACTTTTTTCCCTCTGAAGATTCGGGAGTTTCTTTCCAACCAAATCTTCCATATAATGACCTTTGGAAGCGCCATCCAACATGATTTGGTTCTTTTTGAATTGAGACTAAAGGGACCTTTGGATGCCCAATGAAGAAAGAGATCTGGGAGGCTGCCGGAGTGGAGCTCAGCCTTCTGGGGAAGGGATTCTTTCCATACATATCTAGAGTACTTACAGGAGATGAGAATATTCTCATCATTTTCTTCGTTGTTGAGGCAGAAGGGACATATCATTGGGCCTTCCCATCCTTTTTTCTTTAGGTTATCCCCAGTGAGAATTTTGTTATGTATAACCGTCCATGTGAAGAAGTCTATTTTAGGGAGGCTTTTGATAGCCCAGATGCTCTTCCCTAGTGCACGAGAGTAACTTGTATCCAACTGAGGTGCATCAATTACCATACTTTTTCCCCCATCCTCTTGAATCTTTGGATATACTGGATTCAAGGGATTTCCCTTTTAAGTTTCTAAGGAGATGCCCCTTAGCACATTCCAATTGAGTTGGGCATGGGAATTCCTAGATCTTCCAGGAACCATCTAGATTCCAATCTCATATATCCCAAATTGTATTCAAGTTCCTGTTGTGCATGTAATCTTTGAGATTCCCCATTCCTAGAAGTTGGGCCAATGGGGGGTCACCCATGATTGAATCCTCCCAAACCTTGATTTGTTTTCCATTCCTAGGGATCCACGTGATCTTAGCAAAGAAGAAGGGAAAAACTTTAATAAGAATAGGTAGGATGGCAGATCCCTTTCATGCACACGTGGGATTGTCCAAGCACCTTAGGAGACTATTGGAAAAATATTTTTTCCAAAGGGCCGCTTCACACCATGACAAGCTTACTAGAGATAATATTCCATATAAGTTTGGCTCCTAGCACTAAATTTTGCAGAGCCAACTATCTAATTTGTAGACCACCTTGCATCAATGGCTTGGTCACTTTTTCCTTGCTCACCAGAGAGAGCTTCTTTTCATTTTGCTTCCCCCCTTTCCAAAGGAAATTTTTAAGTAATGACTCAATACTAGCTAGTACACCTTTAGGAGCGAGTAGAATGGAGCATTGGTAAATTGGGATATTGGATAAGATTGCTTTTATGAGAACAACCTTCCCAGCTGGGTTCAACCTATTTACTCCCCAAGTGCTAATCTTGTTCTAAGTTTTATCAATTAGAGGGATCCAGGAGGAGGACTTCAGGGAGGTTTTGAAAATAGGGACCCCTAGATATTTGAAATCATCCCACTAAGTTTTACCATTGATGCAAAAGATTCTGCTAATGTCCACCAGATCTCTAGGGTTGCAATTCCAACTAAGGATTTGATTCTTGTTGTAGTTGATAATACTACCCGAAGCTTCTTCATACAGGTCTAGTTACCTTTTAAATAGTCTTACTGAAATCACACTTGCTCCCCCCAAGAGGATTGTATCATCGGCAAACTGGGCGTGATTCACATCCTTGACACCTCGTGCAATGCAAAGTCCAAGAAGCTTATTGTTTTGCAGACAGAGGTTCAGCTAAAAGCTAAGCACGGAGGCTTGAATAACATAGAGCATGGGGGAGAGTGGGAAACCTTGGCGAAGCCCCTGGGATGCTTGAAAGAAATTTTCTGCTCACCAATTTCCCAACGGGGCAATCCAAGGGGATTTGATACAGGCTTGGATCCATCTGATGAAAGTGGGGTCGAATCCAAATCTATGCATAACCTGGAATAGAAAATCATATCTAACTCTATCAAAGGCATTTGCTAAATCAAGTTTTATGACCATACCTTTTTCCCGTTGCCTGATGCTTGAGTGGATTGCTTCTAGGACCAAAATTATATTTTTGGCGATCTGCCTCCCTTTGACGAAGCCTCCTTGATTTTCAGGGATGATGGCGGGCATCACTGCTTTGATCCTATTTGCTATTACCTTGGCTATAATTTTGTACCCAATATTGCATAAATATATGGGCCTGAATCTGTCAAAGGAAGTAGCTCCTTTTTCTTTGGGGATGAGGACAAGAAAGGCCGAATTGGTACTCCCTCCATTCTTAGCACAGGCTTGAGACTTACAAACCATTTTAACCAAATCATGTTTGATGATTTTCCAGCACACTTTGATAAATCTGGCTGTGAATCCATTCGGTCCCGGCGCTTTGTCGGGTTCCATGGCCGCTAGGGCCTGTTTTACTTCTTTTTTAGAAATCGGTGCGATCAACTTTCTATTTGAGGAGCGATGGAGTAGGAGGGAAACCTAGTCAAGGATGGAGGATCCCAAGGGAGGAGGATAAGGGTCCTCTTTAGAATAAACCTTTTAGAAATGGTTGTGGGCTACCTTTTTTATTTCTTCAAACTCCTTGATTGATTGACCGTGAATCTAGATTTCCTTTACAGCTTTGAAGTTTTTTCGACCCTCCGCTTGCTTATGGAAGAAGCTGGTGTTTTGATCTCTAGCTTTGAGCCATAGGAATCTAGATTTTTGTCTGAGATTCTCTTCCTTGTTCCTATAAGAAGCTTGGAGTATACGATGAAGGTTGGATTCTTTTTCCAGGCTGGAGTAGTCCATCGATTTTTCTTCTTGCGATCTTTGATGATTTTCCAAATTGTATTAGGCTTCAAGTCTGTAGGAAGAAGGGAATTTTAAAGACTTAGCCCAAGCCTTAAGAGCTCTTTTAAGTCTTCTCAGTTTCTCTTCCCATACATAGAATGGGGAACTAGAGACTGGGTCAGCCCAAACTAAGTCAACAAGATCCTTAAACCCATCCTGACGAATCCAACAGGGGCTGAATCTGAAGCAGATGGGACCTAAGTTTTTTTCTTCGATCAAGTCCAACAAGATCGATTTATGGTCCGGCATGCTAAAAGGAAGGATCAAATAATCCAATCTGAATCCAAGAACAACAATGGATTATTGAACTAAAAACTTGTCGAGCCTAGCAGCAATATGACCTGGTCTGATTCTTCTGTTTTAACATGTGAAGTTGCCTCGATTTGGCTTTATGTCTTCAAGATCCCAATCCCTCATGACATCTTCCACTATCTCTCTTAAGGGATCTCTGACTAAAGAGCCACTTTTTTTTTCTTTGGCATTGATAGTGATATTAAGATCCCATGCAAGAATGATGCTTTCTGGGTTTTGCGAAGAAAGAGTGTCTTGAATACTTTTCCAAAAGTCTCTTTTTTCCATCAACAAAACAGGAACATAGATATTGAAAATGCTTACCTGGGTGCCCGATTCTTTGTGAAGGAGAATGGATAGGATCCAGTGAATGTGTGTAATGAAATGGATTAAGTCAAAGGCCTCTTTTTTCCATAAAGTGCCTATTCCACCAGAAGCGCCCCTGGTGCTTTTAGCCAGGCCCTCACCATTCTTCCAGAATAAGTGAGAAGACTGGAGGAAACTTTCTTCCTCCATTTTTTTCTTCTGGATCAGCAAGATATCAGGACCTAATATGCGAATAAGGTCTCTCATCGAATCCAAAAAAAAATTGCTTCCTAATCATCTACAGTTCCAGGAGACAATCTTCATTACTTACTTTTAGGGGTTTTGGTAGCCCCTTTGGGCTGCCCTTTTTGCCTTGTGATTCTGGAATTTATCATGGCTTCAAGGGTGACTTGCACTCCCATAAGCTTGTCTTTGTAGGTGGCTTCTTCTCTTCGCTCATTGTCCTTCTTTATTCCTTGCTTGGCTTTTCTTATGAAAGGGGAGGGTTGCATCTATCCTATTTCTCCTTCTTCCTCTTCCGAGACCTCTTCGTCTGATGACTGATTTGGTGAGTTAGGGAGGCTGTTTTCTTCTTGGATTTTTTCTTTTTTTGATGGGCTAACATTTTTAGGGATCTGGCTTGGGGGGATCCCATATTCCTCAACAGGTGTCTCCTCATTTCTAGAGTTCAAGGCATCAGCAAACAGAGTCGAGTTGGTTCCTTGATCGAAGCTAGGGTTGATGGGGGAAACATCGTCCTTAGGGGGGCCAGGGGTTTTCTCAACCTTTTTATAGGCTTGTCTTGGATTGGATTTGGTTTATTTTTCCTAGATCCATCCTTCTTATTCATCTCTTTCAAGGTCAATATGCTTCTTAGGGTATCTCTTTTGGAAGTGACCATACTCATGGCAGTGGCGGCACTTGAAAGGTAGCTGTTCGTAGTCCAGTTTTTGGTAGTGTTTCCATTCTTTGAATGCTAATTTGATGGCTTCATGAAGGCCTGCTTCCAGATCTACTTCTACACAGATTCTGGCACATGAATAATTCTCTTATGGGTGAGCTTTATCAATATACTTTCCAAGCTTGTTTCCAATGGCTTGCAGGGAGGAGGAAGTCCAGCAATTAATCGAAAGATTGGGGAGACGGACCCAGACCAAGACGGCCTTGGGAACAACTACTGCTGGATCAAAGTCTGGATTCCATCTATTCAAATATAGTCCTTAGGGACCCATGAAATATGACCCACTTTGAAAGATCAAATCTCGGTCTTATTTGGAAATAACTTCGAATAGGAAAAACCCTCTACCTATCGCATAGCATGTAACGCTGTTGGAGATCAGGGGTCTCCAGTTTTTTTTAATCCAGTTTTTCATGGACTTAGGAGAGGTCCAAATCCCAGTGAACTAGCCAACCAAATCCTGATCTTCCAGAGAGATGGCCACATGCATGGGGTGCTGTGGAGGAAGGTCAATGGTAGGTACTTCTTTGATTTTCTTCACAAATTTGGGAATCGAGGGGGGTTGAAAGGTCTTGGATTTTCCTACGATCAATGATCTAAAAGCCTCTAACTCATCATGAGGGCCCAAGGGGGACTCAGTGGTGTCGTCGAGCATGAAGGCCAAGCCTACACGACTGCCTCCCAGACTCCTTCTTGAGCCTTCAGCTTCATCATCTTATTCATTCATAACAACATCATTTCTTATCCAAATCCTAAGATGGATAAGAGGTTCTTCAATAATTGAGTTATTCATATTCCTCATCACTTGAGGGATGTTCTTTAAATCATGAGAGCTTGATCTTCAGTTTCTCGCATATTCTCTTCTCTTATTACAAGTCGAGCTTCTTCTTGTGTGCACTCTTCCCAAAGTTTGCTGAAGGCAATCACTTCCTTCTGACACACATTCCTCGAATGAATGAATCCCATGATCTTGGGAGGCCATTCAAGGTGGTTATAATAATATCTTATTCTTCTTCGATTGCTTCGTCATAGCATCGAACGCTTTCTTTTGGTCTCTTCAAGGATGACACATGAGGGATGAGATGATATTTAATAGAATCGGTAATGATTCTCTTGGCTCTATCCTTAGCCTCATCCCCCTCGAATTTTCCTATGATTAATAAAATCTCTTCTATGATCCATTATTTCTGTTATATCACACATTATCATTGTTTATTGCAGGAGGTTCTCCACATTGTCCTTCACAACACAAATCCTTGTTATATACTCTAGGTGGTGTCAACCCCTCTGGTTCCAGGTTGATCACTTTCGACTAGGATCAAGGAGAGCCCCCAATGCCATCATCAATAGCCTTCCAAGTTCCAGTCACTATCTAGAATTTGACCATTCATCCACTTGTGTTATGTTAACCGTCATTTGGAAAAATCTTAGATCCCCAACCCTTCAACCATAAACCACCACCCTTTGTGCTTACGATGGATATGATTCTCAACCACAAGGCATTCTCCTGAATGTCTCCATTGAGTTGGCCAGAAAAATCATGGTTATCAACATTGAGGTTTTAAACACCCAATTATATTACAACCTCCTCCTTGGATGTAGTTACATGTATGTAATGCAAGTCATTACTTATACTGTCTTCCGATTCTTGATGTTCCCCCACAATGGGAAGATCATGACTATCGACCAATTAATGTATTTCAATCATAAAGTATCGGCCACTCTGGATCATTTCCTCCCTACTATTGACACAAACTTCGACAACATGTCCATCCCCTCCCTATTTGTCATTGGTCCATGCTTATTTACCAACGCCCCTTTGACATACACCCTTTTGTCTCTCTCACCCCCTCCCTCTACGACTGGCATATCGAATTTGTTCACCATCACATCTAGTAAAATTAAAACCCCATTGTCACCCCAATCATAGACCCAACCATAGACCTAGGGCAGTTATTGTGGTTCATTCCTCGTATACATGATACCATTCCTCTTTCCACCTTTTGGGATTGTGAGTAAACCAACCATGGCTACTATCAAAGTTCCGGGATTCACTTAAGGAATTCCAATGTGGTACCTCAACCCATCCAATCCCACCCATACACCACAAATCGTATTGATACCAGTCCAACCTATTGAGATAGCATTACATCCACCTCCTAGTACACAACGAGTGGCTCCTTCATCCACTCCTGCACCCCCTCCTCCTACGAAGACTGGGGCAAGGCACCAAAAGACTCTACATAACCACATCCACCTCCTACTTGTGCTTTATGTGATGTCCTTGGTCATGTGAAACAAAATTTTCTGAATTTTTCATTTCTTCACAACCACATGCGCACAGTAGTTGAGATCGAAGAGACCCGAGTTGTTAATGTACCAACCATCCATACCACTCATGTGCAATTTGTGTCCTATACTGTCATTATTCCCATCATTTCCTAAACCTTCCTGAGTATCGGTCTCTCCTCATGAAGCTTCGCAAGCACTCCCATGAGTCCAAAATCATTGTCCTCGAGGAAATCTACCCTTTGACCTCTTTCGTGTACACCAATAACACCATCTATATGATCTCCACTTGTATTCTTCCTTCCCCCTCATCGACTACATAAGATCCCTTTGATCTATCCAAGCTCCACTTTCACGATGATGAAGAGATCCTTGAAACCACCACTGGTTTACTGCACTCCATTTAGTCCACAGTGTGGAGTTGGTTCTTCCCATTGAATTCCATATTTCCTCACTCCACGTTGATGTCAAGCTTCTACCTCATAATTTACCATTGGAAAAAAACCTACGTATTCTTGAACAAACCGATGAGGATCGCCACGTTTCTCTCCAAGTGATTAAAGTAGCTAATACCTAGTCAAAGACCCATTATGACTCCCAGGTCTACCCATGCACCTTTAACGAGTGGGACCTCGTCCTCATCTATGATCAATCACATGATAATTCTAGAAAAGGGGATCTCGAATCCATGCGGTATGGCCCTTGTGTCATCGATCAATGCCTCAAAAAGGGGGCATATCTCCCTGCTGATTCTAATGGTTTTCTCTTGAAGAATCCCCGCAATGGGCTCTACCTCAAGAGATTCTATGCCTAAGTCTACCAACATGAATACTCTTGTATCATAGTTTTTCTTTCTTGTTTTACGTCATTTTTACCATGAGTCTCATGGTTTGTTTCCTTAGTTGTTCCATATGGATCCTACCTTTTCCTCCTATGTTCGCTTCACTAAAGTTGCAAGTATATGGTCTCCTAATCTCGCCTCGGTTGTGTAGCCCATTTATTCCATGTCACATGAGTTGATCCATATCAACGAAAAGTTTGTTGGAATCGCTACCAATAACTAGATTGAGTATGATGAAGTAGTTGGTCTCTTGACCACTGCCTTTCACTTAGGTATTTGTTTCCTTGATGTCTTCCTAGAGTCCCATCTACTTTTTCCCCGAAAACGTAATGAGGTTCTGTAGACTCTGAAAATAGACGATGCAGGCACACCACAGAAGCAGTTCAACGATGGAGAAATTTTCTCAAAGGAAAAGGTACAAGGTCCATAAGACTGTGGAGGATCACGAATTATGTTCCTCCCCTCAGATATCGATGGTTGAGATTCATAGATGCTCACGATCTATGGTGGAAATTAGTTTCACGGTAACAACATGTGCGACGATTAACAAGACGGAGCGTTATGAAAGGTAGTAGGACCTACACATTTGAACAACCAAGGTCTAAGGGCGTGCCTGATCTACGGTGGAAATAGGTTTCGCGAGGGGAAGGAGAATGGAGTTTAACCAGGAGACCCGCTACGAAATTCATTAAGCCCTCACGATTCAAGCGGCGCAGATTTGGCAGAGATATAATCAACGTTCCCTGAAGATTTCACAACGAAAAGGTCTAAGGGATTTAACAAGGTGAACGATTGCGAAATCACATAAATGACCGAATCATGTGATGAATGATCTCTTGCGTAGAGGAAGTCTATGACCAAGATCGATTTCACACAACACAAGGTGCGCAAGGGTGCAGGATAAATGCATAGGTGAAGCACAGTTAGAGCACGAACATGACGCAATGATACAGGTCATGTATGGAAAATAAAGCATCTAGATTCGTGCTAAAAACGTCGTTTTCAGGTAGGATATCATGCCTCTCATACATCGAGTTTTCATTTTTGATCGAACATGTCAGAGATCCTTCATTTATTGTAGTAGATAAAAAATTGTAGCAAATCTGCCACATCAAGAGTTTGTTAGATTTTGAATCATGACTCGATATTTGATTCCCAAATTTTTTAACAGAATTGAGCTTTGTTTTGAGGTTGGTCTCAGGAGCCATAGCACTATAAACATTTCCTCAATTGATGAGGAAAGGGTTGGAACTTTCATTCAGAAAGAATTATGCTCCTGGTTTTGCATCTCTATAATTTTCTTGGAACCTTTAATGAGAAGTATGCTCTGAGTTTTCTGAGATTCTTCAACTTGTTCGATGTTCAACATGTTTTTCCTATGTTTCCTTTCCACGAATGTGTTTTCCGCTAATACATTTATAGATTAGTATGCAAGGAATTTGGTTAAACATTTCTACATCAGAAATCATATTTGTAATGTGATTGTAATAGCTATCATAGAAATCATCCATTGATAGGTGCTTTGTTTCAGTTGTTTCCCTTTTTTATTTTTCTACTAAAGGTGTTCTCAGAGATTCATCCTTGATAGATGCCTCTGTTTTTCTCAGGGCTCTTTCCTTATTTTCCTACCATCACTTTAAATATAATTTGACTAAACATAATAGCCACTTTGCCTCAGTTTTATAGGAAAATCACCACTCATTATGGATGTAAGCCCCTTGAAGATCTTCATACTATGACTCAATTTCCTAATGGATTTTCTTGTTTGTCTGTCTCACCACCTTTAAATCCACCAATATTAGGTTACTCTCAGAAATATAGCCTTCTGCATGATTGCTTAAAGCCATATATATGTTTTTATGTTTTCTATGACAAGAGAGAGCACTCTCTGACTGTATTGGCTAGAATACAATCTAAAGTTTAGTTGAAATGGTTACCCCTGTAACTTCCTACTGCAACCATAGGGAAATTACAAGGTGCTAGCAGTCATAATCAAAACAAGAGACTCATAAAACACATAAAAATACATAAATATGCATCCACGTGCATTCATATTATGATATCATCATAATCAATACAAAAAAGAGAAGCACCACAGGCTTTCTCATCATACATTTCATACAAAAATTCCCCATGCTCAATGAATTGGGGTGTAGCACCACATGATGCAAATATGACTTTGAGTCCTATGAATCTGTCTCCTCTTCGGTATCCTCCTCCTCATCATAGCTCTCCCCCTCCATCGGCATATCTCCTTGTGTCGTCGCTCTAAAATACTCAACAGAAACCACGATCCTCCTCATTAGATATATCCAATCAGGAGGGGATTGATACCATGCGAAGATGAAGTCGTCATCTATATACTGCCACCCATTGTCAGTGACTCCCTCTAGTAACCTCTCCACATCCAACCACAATGAATCTAACGTAGCACTCAGTCGCCTCCTCTACTCATGAGTTAGTGGATCTAACCCCTCCAGTCTGCCCCTGTGTCACTTGTATCCCACTAGAGGATATTATCCCATGTCTGTAGATACACACAATATGGCATTAACATCAATCTACATGCCACCTAGAAATTCGAACCCCTTTTTTATTGGCATGTTCGTAATCCCTCCATTCCATACATACTGCAAACTTTCCCTTATGATACCACAATTCACCATCTCACAAGGAGGCCCCACCAGTGTTCCACTATTATTTTTCTCCCTGTCAGCCATGATCTTAGCATCACCTCTTTTCGCACGTTGAACACTTCCTCCTTACTTGACTGACCATTACGAAGTTTCTGTTAAACTTTTTTTTGACTCCTTAAAGAATGAAAAGATTGTTGAGCACACTTACTTCCTTTCATGGTCGTTAAAGTATTTCAATGGGCATCTATGTGGCCTCGTTTATACCCTTTTTTTGGGCTATATAGACTAATTAAATAAAATGGCCACCCTAGGACATTCCAACTATGAATGATTCCCTTTGTATCCTTTTTTGCTTTGTTGGACATTGAGATCATAGCTTATGAAAAAGCTCACTTATGGGTTGTATTTAATCTTTTTTCTAACCCTGTCATAAAGAAAAGATCGTCGAGCAAACTAGGTTTCATTCATACTCGTAAAAGTATTTGAATGACCGTCCAATCAGTATAGGTTTAACCTTTTTCATCATGGTTGGACTACCTATGGAAAAGAAGTATATTTCCCGCTTTTGGCTGGGAGAGTTCTCCTTTGCACATGTTTATCCTTTTTTAGACTTAGGAGATGAATGTATGAAAAAGAGACCCCACTAGAGTCTTATTCCTATTATTAGACTCTCTACACATGAAAACACCATCGAACATTTATCATCTTGGTATCAACAAAAAACCATGAGATAGTGTCATACTAAGCATACTTATATCTCTTCTTCGGGCTTCTTAAACTATGAAGAAGGCCCAAATGGTTCTGTCGGTGCCCATATCTATTGCATATAGTCTCACATTATGGCGTCATGTCCCCCATCAAGTTGCCTTTGCTCATAGTACTCTGCAATGAGTCTCCCTTGGATCCCCTATATATCACTTGTCCACTTACTTCCCCAAGTATCTCCCATTGCAGCCATCTCCCTGGTTCCACAACTATGATTCCCTCCCCATGAGTCAATATCATCTCCTTCCTAGTCAACCCTACCATTATACTCTGAACAAAGGAAGATTGAGTCCCTCATACTCCACTTCCCCTATTCCCCATTCAGTGTCTCAATTCCATTATTATTCCATATCTATTGTTGTCCCCCTCATGATTCTATCAAGGAAACCTCATTTCCTTGGTAATTGCAGGTCTCCCTCTATCAACGTCAACACATATATTCTAGAAGATAAACCCATAGGTCCCTGTATCTTGGTTTCATTCACATAATTGAAGAGTTCCTTGGACCACTTAAAAGGAGTCCTCAGTTCCTTTTGGGTTGGTTATGTCTCATGTGTTCAAATTCAACTACAGTACTATCACACCTTTGAAATTCGTATAGGGCATTGGTTCCTTCATTATTTGGTCGAAGAACCTAATTGTCACCTAACTCTAGCACAAAGGTGAGTCTATTTTGGGACCCATACAGTTTCATGTCCCTTGTGATATTCAATTTGTGTTGGTGACAGTGTTTGAAATCCTCTCAGTATCATGCTTCCGTGTATCTACACTATCTGATGTCATTTATTATAACTCAAAGATTCTGACTCTCAGTCATTGAGTCCATACAGTTGTGTACACCTTCAGATTCAATAGAGCATAAGTTGTTGTGATATTGCATTCCAAGAGAATGCAATTTGTTTCTATGTACCGGTTCTTTAGATCAATATTTGTATTCAACCTCCCATTGAGGCCACCATTATGTACTTCCAGTTGTATGTATTGATCGACTCCCATTGTTTGAGCCTTGATCCTCATTTGTATATTGATACATTAATACGAGCATGGATATGCCCTCCTCATCCATCTATATGTCTGAGATTATATGTACCTCTCCATTTTTTAGAAGTAACACAAACCAAAAGCCATTGCAGTTCAAATGAGGAGCTTTTGAGTCCTCCACGGTTCTCTTTGGTTTCTCCACCATTGTTGCCATTTATCCCTTCATCCTATGATGTACGTCGTCCATAAGATAAGCTCCTTCCCTCACACATTAGGGGGAAATCTGTTAACACCAAAAAATTTCCACATAGCTTTCTATGGTCCAAATCATAATTATACATCATAGTCCCACCATTATTTCCTCGACTTTGACCTTCACAATTAAATTCCACCAAAATTAGTCCAAAATATAATACACGAAAGTTGGGCATTTATTGCAACATAACCCCCATTCTCCCAAAAAGGAAAAAAAACCCTAAAATGAGAATGGGTAGAAAACCATGGATAAATACCATACACTATGATAAACCATGGGTCAATACCATGGGTAAGAAAATCATGGATCACCCCATAAATACATTGTGAAGGTATCCCCACAAGCATTCCTTAATTCCAGAAACTTTTTGTCACAAAAATTTTGATTCGTGAACTTTCTCACGTCCCACACCTTTCAACACACCATCCCATGTTGCACGTCGAGATCACTTCGTGTAACCCTTGATCCCTTTCCCAACAACAACCCTTGTTGGAGATAAATGGAGACCAGGATCGTGGGATCCATCAGATCACATCCTCAAACGGCCGCAGTGGCCCATCTTATTGAAAAGTATGTTGTATTTTATTTTACGAGTTAGATCATAAAATAAAAAATAAAATAATATTTGTTGCTTATTGTAGTAGTCAAGGTTGAGCTCTTCCATTACACCATGAACTCTATACTTAGATCTAACTTGTCTAAGGTAGGTGCTTTTACACGTAGTAGGGGTGAAATCCCCACTACACAACCATGGATCTCCTATATCCCTAGCGCAATTTCTACATAGCCAATATGTTAGATCCAATCTTGTTTAAGGTTACAACTAGGGATTTTCAACCATCAAAGAGCTCATTTGCATCCATGAATCTCATATATCCTTATCTCATTTGCTACACAATTGATAGTCTTGATCTAGTTTTGTTAAAGTAGGCCCCATAAGCTTCATAACACATGCCCTACAAGTAAATATTCACATACATTGAGTGGATGAAAGAGGCCCTAGAAGCTTCAGAACATATGGACTATGAGGACATATGCACATCCATGATCCACCACTCAACTAAAGAATACCCTTTTGTAGGGCCAAAAGAATCCACGATCTACAAATTTCTGCTATCCTTGGAGAACTTGTCCCAAGTCAAGTTCAAATTGAAGAATACATTAGAGAGCTTGTTCCAAATCAAGTTCTTGTTGAAGAAGACTTCTAAAAATTCTTCTCTTTCTTCACATCTACAACTTTTTCTCCTATAGATCACCAAGTTCCACACAAAATATTTAAGGGGTTTCGTCCATTTGAAGAAAGGAGTGGTTAAGAGTCATCATTCAAGCATTTCAAAGTGTTTGATTCTTGTGAATTAACTCACATGCACTTCAACGGAAGGAGGATTTCATAAAGGTTTACAATGACCTTCACAAATCCCTTCAACAAAAAGTAGTTCACCCTTTTGAGAGTTGCTTTGGGAGTGAAGGCATCTTTTTAGAGAGATTCTTAAATCCACTTTCTCTTCATCACATTCTCTTTTATCGGGAGGGGGGATTGGTTTTCCATGTGGTTTTTTCCCTCTTTCAGAATTTACAAAGATTTTTTTATGTGTGCATGGGTACCTAATATGGTTGCAAAATGTCATGATCCATTTATACTTTTTATTTTTTCACCTAGTTAGGATTATAGGGGGGTGTTATGAGAAATAACCCTCTACCTAGCAACTTAGACCTTGACGACTCTAGTGAGCCAAACCCCATTCATATTGACCATGTAACTTCACCCTAAGATGGATTCCTATAATTGGGAACCCATTCCTTGATTTGGGTGAAAGTCCCTTATTTGAAGAGTCGTTCCCTAATTTTAGGAGTAACTGAGCATAGAACTAATTGAAAATTAGATGTGTTCCATACATCTAGGTTTATTTGACTCTAACTAGCCCTAACAAACACTAAGCACCCTAGTTGAGAGATTTTAGGGATTTGCATGCACAGAGTTGCTTGCACATCACTCATCTTATTAAGGAGTCTTGGCTTAATTAAACTAAATCTAGGTCCACCACTAACTAACTATATTTGGCTCCAATTAAGATTGGCTAGTCTCAAAGAACCTCTTGACCTAACTCGATTTGTCTTGCTATATCTTGTGTTCAAATCCATTCATTACAACTAATGAAAAACATCATTATTTTCCTCTTATATGCTTATAGTTTATGTGTAACGATCTATGATATCTAATTTGTTACATGATTAGTTGATTGTTGACTTGATTTTTAAAGTATAGCTCTTTAGTTTAAGTGTCTAGATTTATATGCTAAAATCATATAGCCACATATAATTTGTTCCCTTCTAGTGGATTATAATTTGTTCCCTTATACTGGACTATAGAGCACCCTGTTATTTCTCATATAATATGCTTTTTTGTAAAGCTTGTATCCACAGAGTTTCCAACACCTGACCTTGCTCAAAAAGTTCCTTAACAATACACACATTCACCATTTATTCTACACCCTTTAGGCATTTCTGAGATATATATATATTTATTTATTTTAAATTAGTATTGAATAAAATAAAATATGAAAGAATTTTATTGAATATTATAATCTATTTACTGGAATTTTACTTTTAAATTTTATCTTAAAAATTTTGACCTATTTTAAAATATTCAAATCGAATTTTTTCAAAAGTTATCATTACAACCCTAATTTATATAAATCTTATTTGATGCATTTTATATTTAATATAAAGGAAACAAAATTATAAAAAAATAATAATTAATTTTAAATGTTTTAATTTAAAATTATAAAAAATAATTATAAACCAAAACTACAAACCACCAACCACAAAAACCGGACTAACCTACCGAGGGTCCACCTATTTGCATCTCATAACCAGGAAAATATTGGACAGTCTCAATATTAATACCCGCTAGAAATTTTCAAATATTGTATCGAGCTTTTTCCTTTCATATTCCAATGTTACATTACTGAAACATATACAGCGGCGTTCCTGTACTGCAAGATATCGCGGGTTAACAGCATTTTGGGATTTAACTTTCATAGTGTACTGGATCTATTCGACATGGCCAACCAGAAGAGAATCTCTGGACATAACAATGAACGCGAGGAACAGCTACCGCAGGTTATAAATCCTTATAGCAAGGAGCGTTTGAGAGTAAACATACCTCAGAACTGTATAAAACTATTCGATGAAATTAAAAATGATCTCAATCTGAAATTTCTCGGGCGTGCAGTGGACTGGATAATGCCAGAAAACATGAAGGGCTTGGTAGAGCTGACAAAGCAGATGGGTTATGCCAATGGTAGACAGACCATTGATTGGTTAGTTAAAATGGGATTGGAAACTAAAGGTATACTAAAATTGAAACACGAATTGGACTCGCAGACAGGTGGACAGGCAGTAAATTTGTCATTGCCAAAGGAAACCAGGCCTCTGGTAGAGCTTACCAGAGAGCTAGGGTTTAACAAAGGTGGAGAGACCGTGGACTGGCTTTTAGAAATGGCAACGAATCCTATGTTAAACATCATCAATACGTTGGGCTTCAAAGACGGTGCAAGAATTATAGAATGGTTATTGATTCAAGCACAGCCGAGCATTAAGGCGGCAAGAATGAATGGACTCAATCCCCATAAACGTCCCACGATATCATCAGCAATGAACATCCCTCCACAGTTTCCACCCATACAACCGGAGACACCCGCTCCCAATCCTGCAGAAAAGAAACACCAAATCCACAATTTTACTGCACAACCTTATCAATTCCAAAACACTGACCAGCAGTTCATAGAAAAGCAGCCACAAGATCAATTTCACAATAACGGTAGTTGTCCACAAGCAGAGTACCAATCTTTCGACGGTAACGGAGAGCTCTCTAATCTGTCCAAGGGCGCTAAGAAGAGAAGAATAGAAGAAAGTTATAGCAATCATGGTGTGAATCAATTACAGAATCAATATCCACCTAGTGGGCACACAGGAAGTCAGGCAACAACCCACATTGAAAGAACGACAGCAAATTCTGCTCAAGGTTTAAGTCAGAACCCCATTAATGGAGCTGATATCGCACGCGTCCAAGCATTTCAAGGGATGCCACTTGAGATACATGTGCATAACAACAGTGTTATCATGGGAAACACTTCCCAGCAGAATGAATCGAGGCAATTTCCTGATGCGAAAGATCTTCTGGATTATTATTTTGCAAACAAGAGACTTTTTGAGAATATGCATCACCAAAATCAATTCGAAAATATTCATACCCAGAACCATAACCAGAGCCAATTTGTGAATATTCATGAACAGAATCAGAACCAAAACCATTTTGTGAATATTCATGAGCAGAATCAAAACCAGAACCATCTTGTGAATATTCATGAGCAGAATCAAAACCAGAACTATCTTGTGAATATTCATGAGCAGAATCAGAATCAGAACCAGAACCAATTTGTGAATATTCATGAACAGAATCAAAGCCAATTTGTGAATATTCATGAACAGAACCGGAACAAGTTTGTCAGCATTCATGAAGATAACCTGAACCAATTTCTCAATACTCATGGCCATAACCAAGGTGGGACTCCAGCGAAAGGAAATCTGGGAGGGAATGCATGATTACCGCTATAAAATGAAGCAGAAATACGTGGCTAGTACCCTTAATAATTGGTTTGTGAATGACGATGCTCCATAAGAGGTAAGCACTATCCCGAAAGCTAATAGGTTGTGAAGGTTTTCTAAGCGCTAGAAATGTTAGAGATTATGATTCTGTATTTATTTATTTTACTAATTTTCAAGATCGCTCAGCCCTGGATGTAATCATGATCAGTCATACACCACATTGAATTTCAGTTCCTTGCTTAAATGAGTTCATGGCATATTGCTATTTTCATGCCCTACATTAAATTTCAATTTCAGTTTTTTGCTTGTGAATTTCCTTATTCTGATACTGGTCAACCTTATTCTGATTCGAAATGTCCATAGATTGGTGAAAATTCAAAATGGCAATATGCAAATTCATAATTCTCTTGTATATGCCATTAGTATGAGATTATGCAAATTCATAATTCATTCAGTGTGATTTGACTATCATATGCAAAGTTATTACGTTGTTTAAGTAATCTAATGAATAATGAATGAAATATGCAAAGTTATTACGTTGTTTAAGTAATCTAATGAATAATGAATGAAAAATGCAGGTGTAAATGAGCATGGAGTGAAAGCTGAAATGAAATGCCCCAGAATGCACTGCAATGTGCATAGAATTGTAATATGTCGTTTTCCAATTTTTTAATTGGTTATATTTATATTTATATTGATAGAAGTTTAGATATTATCTCAGATTTTGGATTTCCTGAAAGAAATTTAGAAGATTAACTCCAGTGAAATAAGTGTATAACTGGATTCATTTTATAGTGTCATAGTTTGTTATATTTAAATGGGTGTAGATTAAAATTTAAAAAATAATCTTCTCCTTAACTGGCGTATCAATTTGTTTTGTTTTTGTTTTTTTCATAATGTTTATGTTAGACATAAATGGATAACTATAACCATTTGCTAATTAGTTTAATGTTTTGTTTTTATGTAATACCCAGCAATCTTCACAAAACTAAGTGACTAATTGTGCCTTTCTGGTTGTGCTAGTGTAATTATGTTTTATTTTTATTAAATTAGTTACAAAATTTTAAGGAGTAGTTTTGTTTTGTTGGTAAGTAATCAGCCATGTATATATTGTAAATCCTATGATGTAGAGTGGATGTAGAAGAGGTTCGATGGTCAAATTAATGGGCATTTGAAGGTTGTTAGTTGGCCCTTAAACCAGTTTAAAGAATGAGTTTTCCCAGCTTATCAAAAGTGTAGTATGTAGGTTGATTTAGTAAGTATATATAAAGATTTTTTTTATTAATGGAAATGGAAATGATCATTATGTTGATTTTGTATATATATATATATTTTCTTTATTAATGGAAATGGAAATGATCATGCTACAATGTCCTTTATGTTTTTGTTATGTATTTTTATTGAATTTATTTATGGATGTTGATTAAATTTTTGTATTTGACTGTGAATTGAATGAACATATATTATGTATTTTTATTGAATTTATTTATGGATGTTGATTAAATTTTTGTATATAACTGTGAATTGAATGGTAAAGTCTTGTAGAGATAAAAGACATATTGTTGACGTCAAATGGACTATACTCTTCTTTAGACAAAGTAGGGGAGAAAGGTTAATCTCTCTCTAATAGATTCGGGGAAGAAATCGTGGGTTTGTTTCAAACCAATCTTACTATTTGAAAACAAAATTCGATATTTTGATTGGGGGATTGAGCATTGACGTTGATGCCAAATCATATCATTGCATTTAATGTTGATTGTGTTGACAAATCCATCTGAGAGAGGCGTTGCTACATGAGTTAAAATTCTGTAGTAAACGGTTTATACTTGTGCATTGGGAAAGAAATAGAGCTGAAGGGTTTGATTTAGGTATGACAATTCTACGTTTAGGCAATTTTGAAATTGCATGTCACGTTGAGTGGAAATTGAACAGTAAATTCGCTTAGAAATTAAATTAATGGCCAGAAACTGTCACTAAACTGGCGGCTTAGTTTTTGAGAAAATGGAGATGAATTCTAAGATTTTGTGATCTCGGTTTTGTGCATAATAATGTATATTATGTGACTCCCCAAGCATTTCTTAGAAAAGACGTGATTGAAGAAGTTCATGGGGATTTTTCAAACTGTGTTTTATATAGAGAGTCAATGTTTAAAGTGATTTTTTCTTATATGTGATTTAATTATATGTGATTAAATCACAATTGGGAGAATGAAGCATGGAAGATTGTGTTCCATAAGGGATTAGGTCGATGACCCACACAAACTCAATGATGTCAAAGGAACACTTTTCAACAATTTAGATTGAAGGTTAGTGAATTTAATTGAATTTATAACCAGAAGAATGAAGATTGAGTAATCCTAGTATTCAATTTACTGGAGTGTTGTATCCTTGTAGCCAACCTTTGAAGAGTTTTTGTTGATTTTGCTACTGGAACTCAAACTACAGGAAATTACAAGACTGTTACAGGAAATTGTGTGCAAAGCAAGGGCATTTGAGGACTTAGGGAGAGGTATTAATTTGTTCTCCTTGAGACTACATCAAAGTGGTATTAGAGCCCAATTTCTCTTTGGGATGAATGAAAAAGAAGTGTTGCAACAAGATTTTCTACACAAAAAGGAATTTCGGCCAAAATCAACACTGGAAATTGTTGCAGAAATGGTAAGTGGATATTGATCTATGCCTTACTTTTGAAAGAATTATTTATATTTTTGAGATAAACTAACTACTAGAAGAGAGTGTGGAGATTGACACTTGCAATGACTACTTCTAGTTGAGCTAGAAGTAAAGAGAATAAGTGAAGTTCTCATAGGACGAGGAGTGATTGTAAGTAGGAAGCCTATAAAGAGAGAAAAGTTAGAGCTTGAAGGGTTCTGAGTGAGAGAACCATTGAAGGGTTTATTTGAAATTCAACATGGATATGGAGGGGCTTGTAAATGCGATGAGAGAGGTTAGTGCTGAAAATCATGTTAAGGTTTCCATGAGAGGCCAAAAGAAAGTAATGAAGGATGCTAGAGCAAATGACATAAAAATTAAATGTCAAATAGAGTTTGACAGGAAACTTGTTGAAATAGAAGCACATATTAGTGCATTGACAGAGATGGTACAGGAAGGGGAAGATACATATTACCAATGTTTTGAATGGCACCTATAAGAGGAAGAAAATGATGATGAAAAATTTGTTGAAGAAATGAGGGATTGTTTGGATAGTTCACATCAGTAAGAAGAGAAAGAAGGAGAGCTCAAAGAAGCTAAGAAAAAGGAAGAAGTTCACATTATTGTGAACCTGGAAAATGAGTCTCCCTTGATGAAGAAAGTGATGAGGATACTAAAGAGAAGTATGCTCAAGATATAAATGGTTGTTATGCAGAAGAAAATAAGCATGAAGAATGGGATATGAAAGCATTAATAGAGGTTGAAGAGCCTTATGATATTTATGCTAATGGTTGTTATGCAGAAGAAAATAAGCATGAAGAATGGGATATGTTGATGGTTGTTATGCAGAAGAAAATAAGCATGAAGAATGGGATATGAAAGCATCAACAGAGGTTGAAGAGCCTTATGATATTTATGCTAATGAACTTTTTTGACTGCAGATTGCATAGGTGAAGAAAAAGTACAATTCTTGAACATTGTTAGGTAGATTGGAAAGGATAAAGGCTAGTTTAAAATTCAAGGTGTGTGGTAGTATGCCTACATTATGAATATTTATTGATTGTCTTATTCTAGGCAATTTGTAAAGGGATATTGGAGATAGTGAATGAAGAAGTTGAATTGCTTCAAGAAAATGAAATTTCATTTCATTTGGTTATGGAGAATGTAGAAGAAGCAATTGCCTTGGGAGACAATATGGTATCTATAAAAAATTGAAATTCTGGAGAGCGAAATAGTCATTCTATTATAGCAAAGCAATGGAAAAGACAATTCATGCAACAAGACATTGCTATGTTGACATGAACAACTTGCGATGAGAATTATGGTTTTATTTTGAAAGAGATCACTTCACAAATAGACAATAGACGTCCACAGGTATATAGGATAGATGGTGAAATTGGTGGTTTGTAGATACTCATGAAAATTTTTAAAGATAATGACAACAAGATAAAAACATGTTCAACTATTTATGCAGTTGAACTTGGGATGAGACCATGACAGTGGGCAACATGAAGAAATATGAAACCATGACAGTGGGCAACATGAAGAAATAGAGGACCAATTCTATCATAATGTATGGGATCGAGGAAAGAATAGGATTGAAGGTACATGATTAAGATGTCATGGTTTTTTTAAATCTTTTTACTGAGGGAATCTCATGCAAGAGCATATGACTTCTTTAGTAATTATTCAAAGTAATTAGACCATAGGGTATCGAATCAACCCAAGGAGGGTTTCAATGTAAATTTTTTGTAACTCATTTGTAAAAATCTTGTAAATGTTCAATAGTTTGCAACGTTGATTTAGAAGTTTCTAAAACCTGAGTTAGGCATGGAATTGGAAGTTTGTGCATTGAGAGTCATAGATATAAGTGTCAATGAAATGGTGATTCATGAAACCAAATTCCTTTAATTGTGGCATAAGTTCGATGGAATGGAGGAAGATATTAGTAACTAGTCATTAGAGATAGATTTCAGTTTTATCTTTATCAAATTAGTTGCATAATTTTAGGGAGTAGTTTTGTTGTGATGTCAAGTAATTAGCCATTTATATCTTGTAAATCCTATGACATAGAAGAGGTTTGATGATCCAATTCATGGGCATTTAAGGGTTGTTAGTTGGACCTTGAGAGAGTTTAAAGAATGAGTTACCCCATCTCATTGGAAGTGTAGTTTGTAGGTTTATTTTGGAAGTAGATATAGATATAGATATTTTCTTTATTAATGAAAATGGGGATGTTATTGCTACAATGTCCTTGTGTTTTTATGTTATGAATTATCATTGAATTTGTTGATGGATGTTGATTAAATTTCTGTATATGATTGTGAATTGTATGAACATATGGTGAAGTCCTATAGAGTAGGTAAAATGCATATTGTTGAGATCAAATGGAGGATACTCTTATTTAGACAAAGTAGAGGACAAAGGTTAATCTATGTGTACTAGATTGGGGGAAGAAATCGTGGCTTTGTGCCAAACTACCTTATGATTTGAAAGCAAATTTTGATATTTCAATTGGAGTATTGTGTGTTGAACTTGAAGCCAAATCATATATTTGCATTTGATGTTGATTATGGTGACAAATGAATGGGAGAGAAATATTGCTACAGGAGTTCAAATTTTGAAGTAAAAGGTTTATACCATTGCGTTGGGAAATAAATAGAGCTGACATCTCAAAAAACTACCATATATTATTTTTATATATACTTATGAGATGAAGGTGCTAACTTTTCACTTTAATGGTCCTATTGCTAAACTAAATGGGGTATGGATAGTGTTCAACCTTCCTTTATGGTGTTATAACCTTTATAACACTAGCTTGATCCTCAATCGGTGTAAATCCTATGGAAAAGAAGAGGTTTGATGGTCCAATTCATGGGCATTTAAGGGTTGTTAGCTGGCCCTTGAGAGAGTTTAAATAATGAGTTCTCCAAGCTCATCTATTATGTAGGTTGATTTCAGAAGTATATGCAAATATTTTCTTTATTAATGAAAATGGGGATGTTATTGTTATAATGTAATTGCGTTCTTGTGTTATGGATTATCATTGAATTTCTTGATGGATGTTGATTAAATTTGTGTATATGACTATGAATTGTATTAACATATGGTGAAGTCATGTAGAGTAGGTAAAAGGAATATTGTTGATGTCAAATGGAGGATAATATTATTTAGATAGATTAGAGGACAAAGGTAAATCTCTGTGTAATAGATTAGGGGAATAAATCGTGGGTTTGTGCCAAACTACCCTATGATTTGAAATAAAATTTTGATATTTCAATTGGAGGATTGTCTATTGATCTTGATGCTAAATCATATATGTGAATTTGATGTTGATGATGGTGACAAATGAATGGGAGAGAAATGTTGCTACAAGAGTTCAAATTTTGTAGTAAAAGGTTTATACCATTTCGTTGGGAAAGAAATAGAAATGGAAGGTTTGATTTAGGTATGTCAATTATGTGGTTAGGAAATTTTGAAATTGCATGTCATGGCTAGTGGAGAAATTGAAGAGTGAACTCACTTAGAAGTTAAATTAATTTCCAGAAACGGTCATTGATGGCGTGTCTTAGTTTTTGAGCAAATAAAGATGAATTTGAATATTCCATGATCTAGGTTTTGTGCAGAATAATGTCTATTATGTGACTTGTGAGAATTCTTATGAGAAAATACCTAATTGAAGAGGTTGATGAGGTTTTTTCAAAATGTGTTTACAAAGTGTGCAAATAATTGAAGCGATTTTTTATTATATGTGATTAAATCACAATTGGGAGAATGAATCAGAGAAAATTGTGTCCAAGAAGGGAGTAGGTTGATGCCCCACATGACCTCAACAATGTCAATGGAATATTACAACAATTTAGAGAGAAGGTTGGTGATTTTTATTGAATTTATAACGAGAAGAATGAAGGTCAAGTAATCCCAGTATTCAACCTAATGGAGTGTTGTATCCTTGTAGAGAACATTTAAGGAGATTTTGTTGATTTTTCTACCAGACCTCAAACTATAGGAAATTACAAGACTGTTACAAGAATGTGTGTGAACCTGAAATCAAGGGCATTTGAGTTCTTAGGGAGAGGTTTTAAGTATGTGCTCCTCGGGTCTGAACAAAAAAATTCATATAAAGACCTATTATGTTTACTTTTATTTTTGTTAAAAATATACTCTCAATGACTCACATGTGTGCTTGAAAAGTATAGGTATACAAGTAATAAGTTGAAAAATAAACATGTTACACTCGAAGATCTTTTCTTTTATGACCAGTTCCTTGAATGATATAGGAATGGAGTGAACTAAATAAAATGGATTGGGAAAAATAAAATTAACTAGACAAACACAAATAACCAATCAATTTATAAAACTCCACATTAAATTTGTTGCTTTTTTTAGAACTATTGGCAATGAGTGTTTTAGAATTGTTTGTTAGGACGCCCTTTAAAATTGTGGAATTGTGTTCTTTTTCTTGAAAGGAAGTTGTGTTCAACTTCTTGGACGGAAATTGAGGAAGAATTTTCATGGGTGAGGATAACATCGGGTGTTCATGGGGATTGAATCCATTCAATTTTGCAGCATTAATGATCAACTGTGTTTGATTCCGTAATCACTATAGTTTTTGCACTTTCTTTAAATCCCAACAAATTCTAGAGGTCTAGTTTTCCTCATTAGTGATAAATTGTTAATAGTTTTGTAAATCCATTTCTTGTTCAAAATTTAGTATACGACATGTTCCTAATCTCATTGTTGTAAGAATATGAGGGTAAACACATGGTAATGTGTCTCACTTTGAGGTAAGAAAAAAAATATATTATGTTATAATAAATTTATTAAAGTATTAGTATAATAATAAGAAAAATGTATTTAAAGAAAAACTTAAAAATTGTTTTCACAATCACTTGTATATTATTTCTATATTCATATACAAAAATATTGATTTTGAAGTTTTAAAATCATGATATTTTTGGGTCGTGCTTCTACATACACATAAAAATTATTATTTATATTAATAATTAAAATGTGTCATAATATAAATTTTAAAACTATGTACACCAACTTTAAAAGTGTCTCTTAAAACCATTTTAAAAATTTGGAATTAAAAAAATGAAGATAGATATGGGGGGTCGCAGTTTTGTGAGTACTTAGGAGACACTGAAATAATAATAAATGGACTTTAAAGAAAAATAAATAAGATAAACATATTTTTTTAATATTGAAAGAATACCATTTAAAAGCTCGTTCACAATGAAATAATTTGTTTTATTACACCATTAAGTAATTCTTTATGGATTTGTAGATTTATTTAGTTCATTATATGTTTTTAAAGTACATCGTTGCAAAAGGGGAAAAAGTGAGACACATTACCATTATTTTACCCAAGAACTTGGTATTTTACAGCCTGGTGTGGGGGAGATGTTGTCACATAATAAAAAAAACTATGAAAAGTAAGCAAAAAAATCAATGTCCATGCACTGATATTGAGTTTAACATATATATAAAAATGGCACATCAAGAAATTCGATACCTTTTGGTGATTGATAGATACAAGTTTAATATGGATCTATGAATCTTAATAACCAATCCACTACACCTTAGTGGAATGTAAATTTTAAATAGTTTTTAATGCCATCCAACTACTTTATACAAATAATGACTATTTGCACTTTCAAACAGTTACTATTATGATATCTAACTTCCTACAACTTTTGTTTCTGGATTATAGACCTCTTCAGGATTACCCATACCAAGTGGATCATATTACAATTTGGAAGTTATATATTGTTGGAACAAGGTGAAGTATTTATCAGTTATGGAAAGCCAATATACCTAGAACATTTCAAAACTTATGGGTGGTATTAATATTAATATTACCTAATATTTAGGTTAGGGTTAGGGTTAGGATTAATCATTGACAATACTTGGTTTTCACATGAAAATAATTGTATAAATAGATCTATATATTCATCCAAGCTATTTGGGTTTCAATACCATTCATGGACATCAATCATGCAAAAATATTTGTAGGCGGATTATAGATTCTATTCCTAGCATCAAGGAGTGGCACAATATTTTTTATAGTGGCTTTCATCAAGGAGTTGAGGGTTCAAGTAATAAGACACCTCCACTATAAACTTGAGTATGATGTTGTTGTTCACAAGCACCTCAAATAGGATAAATGCATTTCAAACTTGCATGTGTTTACACTAGTATAAAAAGTTAGATGAATGTCTAAAAAAAATACTAAAAAATTGGATATAAATGACTAAATTTAGTCACGTGACTAATAGCCATTTAATGCTAGTCACTTATAATGCAACTAAATAGGTGGCTCAAAAATCTTAGTCATTTATTGTTGATGTATATGTAACTTCAGAATGTATTCTTCTATGTATCTTATGTATTGTAACCCGATGTTTATTCCGGGATGTCTCTATTATGTATTTGAGTCATGTGGTAATGCCCCGATGTTCCAATCGAGAGGATTAATAATGTAATAAAGTCATATCAAGTCATTAGGTAAGTCCCCACAGTTTTGGGGCACTTGAGTTATTATACATTAATTAAGGTGTAGGCTCGAGTAGTAATTATTAGGTTGAGCCTACGTGTGAAAAGGCAATTCAAGTGAACGGATGAATATAAATAGAGAGTGAAAGTCCCTCTATTTATCACTTGTGAAATACATCACTTGCTCTCCCAAGTGTGGCGCACTACTGGAGAAGGAAATTTTGGGACTAGACAGAAGATAGAAGACTACTACTGTTTTGGGAGATCTCTTACTATTTTGGTGTTGATTCTATCTTAGAGGAAGTTGCGGGGTTTTCTCCTTAATGTTTTCCCCAAGAAAAACTATTTGTGTCTCTTGTCTCTTGTGATGTGCTTGTGTTTTATTGCTGTGCTTATTATTCTCTCAGTGAAAATATCCTAAGATCATAATGCTAGCTTAAATGTGATGAAAAACTAACATGGTATCAGAGCTAACCTGAGAAGAAGACATTGTGGAGCTGCAGAAACTAGGGCTTCCTATTTTGTGGATCTTCCTCCACAGATTTTCAGCAAAAGTATGCTAATATGACTCCCCATTGAAGGGTGCATCTTTCTGTCGATGCGGAATTCAATCTCAAGCATTTTCAGTTTCGATGTGGAAATTAGGGCTTTCTACAGAAGAGGAATTTTTGAGTGAGACCAGCATAGGGTTATTCTCCTCATCAAAACCGAAGTTTAGAGACCTGGATCAAGAAAATTGGTTGGGTGAAACTCCAGGAAATTCAAACCCTAGTTTGACCCTGAGCTAGGAGAAACCCTAAATACTAAAACTGCTAAGTTTTGGTACAGTCGCTATATTCCAAGATTGGAGAAGTCTCAGAAGCTAAAAATTGTAGGGGCTGAATGTAAAATTCTGATGAATCCTGTATCCAAAAATCAGACTCTGATTCGCTGTACTCCATGAGATATGATCTCTCCACGTTAGGGTTCTAGCCTCTTCCAGAATTCATCCCTGAACAGGACATCTACGGAGACCTGCAATATCTTGAGCTACAGAGGTCCAAATGGAATTCCTGAAGATTTTCCAGAAAGGGCATGGACTTTACTATCGGTGGTCCAAATATCAAACTCAGAAGATGAACCAGTGACATGTGGCATGCCGTACAACTTTGTTGTTCTAAACAGTCCTGTAACAGGTCACCTTGGGAAAAGGATCATAAATCCCAAATGGTGAAACCAATTCTGATGAAACCTATGTTTTTGGATCAGGTACATGCGAGGTTACCTCAGTCCGAAATTTTAGACACAGAGGATCAGTAATTTCAAAGATATCATAGAAACAGTAACAGGAATTTCTGCAGAAGAAATCAGTAATTTAGGGCTTCCTGTTTCGGGAGCTTCCCTCCACTGTTTTCAGAAAAGGAGTACATTGGACAGCTCCATTTGAAGAGATATATCTATTTGTCCAAACAGATCTAAAAGTTTCCAAGTTTTGAAAATTAGGTTTTCTGCGACAAACCCTAGATCGGCGAACTCTGGGACAAGGACGGACACCTCAAATCGGTAAGATCTAATCTTTTGTATTTCCATTTGAGGTTCTCATTTCAATATGATCTATCACAATATCTTGATGATAAGCTTGGTGAAGTTGACAACTTCCAAGCATAGAAGTATTTGATCTCTCTGAAGAAACTGGATTGGACACCTACATGAGTATAGAGGTTCCAGTTTCAGAGGGAGACGAGGCCAAAGAAGACATCATGCTCATGCTGTAGAGGATGATGAACCATCCAGAAAGAGATCCATATATGAAAGTGAATATTCTTCAAGCAAGGATGAATATGTTCTATATCAGCTCTCACAGGTAACATTACTCATGGAAATGATGATTGGCTTATAGACAGGGGGGCTTCCAAACATATGACGGGATTCAAGGAATCCCTTGTAAGACTGTCAGACATGAATCACCTCACAAGGTGAAAACTAGGAGATGACTACCAATATCCAATAAAAGGTAGTGGGGAATATTCATACAAGCTAGACTCTGGTAAGTCTCTAACAATGAAAGAAGTATTGTTTGTTCCAGGACTTAAGAAGAATCTTCTATCCATTTCAGCCTTGGATGCAAAAGGAATGTGGGTTGCATTCATTGATGGTCAAGTCATCATGTGGCCAAAAGAAAAGAAAATTGATGATTGGAGAACAAGAAGGAGGCTTGTACAAATTGAAGGGTCATCCAGAACAAGCCTTGATCCATGATACGGTAGAGCCAAATGAGCTTTGGCATAGAAGGCTTGCACATGTGCACTACAGAGCACTACCTATTGCATTCCAAACAAAGCATGATGGAGTTTGCAAAGGATGTGCGAAAGGGAGAAATTCAAAGAATACATTTCCTAGCAACAAAAGCAAAGCCAAAGGCATTCTAGAAATCATCCACTCCGATGTATGCGGTCCAATGTCATCAAAATCACTAAGCGGGTATGCATACTATGTTTCTTTTATTGATGATTTTTATAGAAAGACATGGATTTACTTTATGAAAAACAAAGATGAAGTGTTCAGCAAGTTCAAGGAATTCAAAGCCTTGATCAAGAACCATACTGAAAGGAAGATCAAGACCATTCGATCAGATAATGGTGGAGAATTCACTTCGAATCAATTCAAAGAGCTATGCAAAGAAGCAAGGATTAGGAGGGAGTTGTCAACTCCTTATAATCCACAACAGAATGGGGTTGTAGAACGGAAGAACAGAATTTCAAGCTATTTGAAGGGAAGAACAAAAATCAAAATATGATTTAAAGAATCTAGTTGAAGAATTTGAAGATCT
>LPNX010234462.1:0-60067 GCA_001517045.1 Pseudotsuga menziesii | reverse complement strand
AAATAAAGATAAGTATTCAATTGTCATTTCATTATATTATTTTGTTATGCATTTGTTTATATTCAGTTATTGTATTATACATGATAGGATGTTTGCATTAATGATAGAATACTACTAATATACATGTGATGGGTAAGTAGCTCATGGGGCTATACAAATTCTCCATTGCTACTTATCTAGAATGAAACCTCTTTGATGACATATTGGATTAATGCACAATCTCAATGTTGTCCTAGTAGAGATGGAAGGCATCTAGAAAGTTTCAATGAGATATGGATGAATGTTGTATTGGCTAAAGTAGTTGCATGATCATATATTTATGCATAAGTGTTTGCCAGTATAAATATTCCTTATGAAATGTTTCTAACCATACAATTGCATTTGACTTGTAGGAAATATCGCATACATAATCGCCTACAAGCAAAGAAGAATGAATACTTGTTCCGAAGAACAAGTGACGACAATTCAAAGACAAAGAATAATATGATGAGTGCAGTGACATCATTGATGCAGAAGCTTCCAGCCACCAAGAAGAAAGGGAAGATCAGTTCAAGAAGAATGATGTCTGGGCATAGTATCGAGAACTGAAGAGAAGTTCATAGTTCCATCATGCAGTAGATGGAAACATCGTGGGATACAAAGCAAGATTCGTAGCATGAGGCTTCTCATGAAGAGAAGGCATAGTCTACAAAGAAACATTTACAGCTAATAGAAGTGAAGTCACATGACATGCATAATCATGTGTGAAAATGAAAGAAGGCCTTGTACAAGTTCAGAAGACACCCATGGGATAACACATACATGATGAGCTTGATGAATATCTTAACCTTTGCTACAAGGTTGATAGAGGATGACAAGCTCACAGATGGGTGCAAGATGAACTTTTGAAGAAGTTCAAGATAGAGGATCTTAGTATCTAGTGATCCTAGATAGATACTACTTGTCACTCTAGTACAGAATGTTTCAGTGCATGGAGTACGGAATACAGAGGGAGTATGATGCTCCGATTCAGAGGGAGTGATTGCAGAAGATCCTGAGGTTCGACATGGTATGACAAGATAGGCAGATTACTGATGATTCTAGGCTTTACTAAGAGTGAAGTGGATTCCAACCTTTGATCCAAGGTTGAAGGTGGAAGACCAGTGATGATCCTGTTGTGTGTCAATGCAATACTGTTCTAGGTATGGAGGTGTGGCAGAGTACAGATGGGATATTCCTTGGACAAGGGAAGTATGCAGTAGAGATCCTGAAGAGGTTCAGGATGATGGACTGCAAGGCAATGGCCACACCTATGGCATCGAACCTGAAGCTATTGAGTGATGCTTCATCAAGAGTCGGTTGATACTACGATGTATCATCAGATGATTGGGTCATTGATGTACCTGACAAACATGAGACCAGACATTTTCTTTGCTGTGAACACCTTGAGCCAGTACTTGACAGATCTGAGGAGTGTTCACTTGACAGCTGCAAAGCATATTCTGAGGTACCTGAAGGGTACAATTGATTATGGGCTCAAGTACGATGCGAATCAGAAGATTAACCTGGAAGGTTATGTTGATTCAGATTGGGCAGGCAGTGCCATCAACAGGAAGAGTACTTTGGGATGTTGCTTCAGTATGGGATCAGGTGTGATCTCTTGGTTTAATAGGAAGCAATCCTGTGTGGCACTGAGTACAGCTGAAACAGAGTATGTCGCAGCTTGTTCAGCTAGTTGTGAGACAGTATGGCTGTAGAAGCTACTGTCTGATATCTCTGATCTCCAGTTAGATGCTACTTGTATACATTGTGAAAACCAAAGTTGCGTGAAGTTGTCAGAGAATCCAGTGTTTCATGAGAAGTCGAAGCATATCGAGATCAAGTATCACTATATCAGGGATATGGTGCAGAGAGGAGAAGTGAAGCTCATGTATGTTGCGATGGAGGAAAAGATAGTTGATGTATTGACGAAGCCATTGGCTAGGCTGAAGTTTGAGTACTTCAGAGAGAGACTTGGTGTTCTCTAGATTGAGGCTTCCTCCTAGAGAAAGTAATGAGACCCATAGCCATTCTGACATGGTGAGAGGATTGGTTCCTTCCATGGTCAGATGTAAGGGTTGAGCCATTCTTTCATGGTGAGAGGATTGGTTCCTTCCATGTCAGATATGAGTGCTGAGATCCATAGCCATTCTGATGAGTAGGTCAGATATAAGGGCTGAGCCATTCTAACATGGTGGTAGGGTTGCTCCCTTCCATGTCAGATATGAGTGCTGGCCATTCTGTCGAGCAGGACAGATGTAAGAGCAATTGCCATTCTAGGAATGGAGGCACCTGGTCAGTTACCAGGAACACTCAGTGTAAGAACTGAGTAGCCATTCTGATGTGATCGAGGGATGTGTTCCCACTTGATCAGACATAAGGGCTGAACAATTCTGTTCATGGCTAAAAAATTAAGTTCCTTCCATGCCAGATGTGAGTGTTGGCCATTCCGACGAGCAGGTCGAATGTAAGGGCAACTGCCATTCTCTAGGAGAATGGAGGCGCCTGGTTATAACAGGTAGCTCAGTCGAGGAGGACTGGGGGCCATTCTAATATGATTGTTGGGATGTGTTCCCCTCATGATCAGATATGAGTGCATGCCCTTCCATCATTGTGAGAAGGATGTGTTCCCGCCTGGATGGATGTAAGTCCTGAGCCTTGTCACAGATGATAGTAGGTGTGTCCTATCATGCTGGTGATCGTAAGTGCTGTTTCATTTCACAGATGATAGTAGGTGTGTCCTATCATGCTGGTGACTGTAAGTGCAGTGCCTTTTCACAGATGGTAGTAGGTGTGTCCTACCATGTTGGTGATTGTAAGTGCTGAGCCATTTCACAGATGATAGTAGGTGAGACCTATCATGCTGGTGGTTGTAAGTGCTGAGCCATTTCACAGATGATAGTAGGTGAGACCTATCATGCTGGTGGTTGTAAGTGCTGAGCCATTTCACAGATGATAGTAGGTGAGACCTATCATGCTGGTGAATGTGAGTGCTAGGCCTTTCTGATGGGATTGTAGTTTACTACATGATCAGATGTGAGTGCTGGGCGTGCCTTTCTGACGAGCAGGTCAGATATAAGTGCTGGGCGAAGACCTACACGAGGGTATTCCTACAACCAGCATGAAAAAGGGATGGCTCTGAAGAACTTCCTATGACAAGAAGAATCATGAGATAGCACCAGTGTTGATCCAGATCGAGTGATGATCCAGATCTAGTAATGATGATCAAGCAGTAATGATCCAGTCTAGTGATGATGATCCAGATCGAGAGATGATCTAGATCTAGTGATGATGTTCGATGATGATCCAGATCGAGAGATGATCCAGATCCAATGATGACTTGAAGATGAATATGACTTGAAGATGAAGATGACTTGAAGACGAGATGATCCAGTTGATACAGAGAAGAAGACCAGTGCTAAAAATTGTGTCGAAAGAATACCTTCCTAGTTAAGAGGGAGTGTTGATGTATATGTAACTTCGGAATGTATTCTTCTATGTATCTTATGTATTGTAACCCGATGTTTATTCCGGGATGTCTCTATTATGTATTTGAGTCATGTGGTCATGCCCCGATGTTCCGATAGGGAGGACTAATAATGTAATCAAGTCATATCAAGTCATTAGGTAAGTCCCCGCAATTTTGGGGCACTTGAGTTATTATACACTAATTAAGGTGTAGGCTCGAGTAGTAATTATTAGGTTGAGCCTACGTGTGAAAAGGCAATTCAAGTGAACGGATGAATATAAATAGAGAGTGAGAGTCTCTCTATTTATCACTTTTGAAATACATCACTTTCTCTCCCAAGTGCGGCGCACTACTGGAGAAGGAAATTTTGGGACTAGACAGAAGACAGAAGACTACTGCTGTTTTGGGAGATCTCTTACTGTTTTGGTGTTGATTCTATCTTAGAGGAAGTTGCGGGGTTTTCTCCTTTATGGTTTCCCCGAGAAAAACTCTTTGTGTCTCTTGTCTCTTGTGATGTGCTTGCGTTTTATTGTTGTGCTTGTTATTCTCTCAGTGAAAAGATCCTAAGATCATAATGCTAGCTTAAATGTGATGAAAAACTAACATTTATTGGTTGTTTTGATTGGTTAATTTTGTCATATATTTAGTCGTTCATTTAGTCATTAATTGTTTTTAAGTACTAATTTAGTCTTTTTCTTATTCATTGAGTGTAGTTAACTCATCATTTATTTAGTCATTGATTGTTGTTAACTAGTCATATATTTAGGCATTGATTGATGTTAACTAGTCATTTATTTAGTCATTGATTATTGTTAACTAGTCATCGATTTTAGTAGATAGAGAATAGAGGAATCAAACTACCAACCTCATGCCTATAAGGTAGGGTATACGGTCTTCCATTGAGATAACACCCTTAAATACAAAAATCAAATTTCACACTAAAAATAATTTTATTTAAATGTATAAATCATATCTTATTTAGAATTTTTTTTCTTCCATGAGGCACTAATGGTGGCATAATAAGACTTGATCAAACATAAATATAACCAAAAGGTACATTTCCAATGCACTAATAAGTAATACACCATTCAGGAGTAAATCCATAACAAGTTCAAGACCATGACCAATGGTAAAGGGACATGAAATATTTATATGATTTCCATCATTACCTTGAACTTTCCTAGCACTAGATTTCCTGCAATAAAAAATCCATCTTCTTCAAAAAATTAGCATAATTTCCAACTTGGCTACATACAAGTGTTAAATGTAGAATCATAAGTGGAATTTAAACTCTCAAGGGCTATAAGGGCATGAGTACAAATGTTTTAAAGAGCTACATAGTTTACTAGTTCCTTGTATTTTTTTTGGAAAATATCCTACACTATAGATATTACTAACTAAGAAACAATAATTAGTTAAGCACATAACATAAATGTGTTTCTTAAGTTGTATTATGTATGTGTAAACTTAATCTTTTGGTGGACCCCACTAACCCCAAAAAGGTAATATAAGAATGTACGTGAAATAACGCAATGTCATTCGATCACAATATTGAAAATAGTGTCCAAGTATTCAATACAAATTCCATAATTAAAAAAATATTAAACCAAGTTCATATAAATGTCATGTTCCCATCCCAATAAGTCTACTAGTTGACAATGTTTCTCCCACCTACTATTTCGCTAGGTTGGGGGAGGAGGAATTAAATATTGCAATAAGGGAGCTATGGGACCCAATAGAACTTTAATTTATCATTTGAACATTAATTTGGGTCATACAAATAATGTATATGGATAAAATAAAGTGGCATTGTTTCATAAGGACATTTGGAGGTCCATGGAGGCATTAGGTGGCTAGATTCTTCCTTACACATGTCATGACTTAATCCCAAATTTGAAATTATGAGTGATGGAATGTTCTTGGAAGGTGAAGATTTTTAAAATGTCATATCATGAGCCCAAGGATTCAAATGGGTCAGTAGAAGTAACTCCCCATAGAAGAGGAAGAGTCTAGGAAGAAATTAGGTGCCATGTGGAGTTAGATTCCCTTTGTTTTATGACAACAATGATGGAGGATTCTATGAAAAGTCAGACCTGATTGAAAAAATGATTGTATACCTATGACAATATTATATGTCAGGGATAAAAATATCCTCCAATAGGGCGCACTTGGGACTAGGTAGAATCCATTCGGATTTGGAGGAAGATGAAGGGTTGAGGAGAAGGCCAAGTGGCATGGAGGTTACTAAACATCAAGGATGAGTTGGAGGAATCATATGGGAGTGAATTAGACCTTGGAGGACCTTAGGAGGGTTATAAAAATATGTCATTAGGAATACAAATGGTTTTTTGATCATTTTTTAATTTTCCTTTGGCATTTTGGAGAGCATTAACTTGTCCATTGCAAAGTGAATGCTCACTTACCCTACTAGTGAGCCAATTTCGAGAGAGTGATATTCTCATCCAAGTTGGATATGGGATATGCCACCTTGACCTCTCATTTTGAGATTCATGGAGTTTTTTTTCAGCATATAGGAGGCTTCTACTGTTCATGACCCATATCTCCACCCATTCTCTCAATTCCCACTTCCATATTTCCATGTTTTTCTATGAAGGTGCACTTGTGTGAATGGTGGTTGCGACCCATTGAGTTTTGTTTATGCAAAATCATGGGTGAATGATTCATGGATCTGTAATATGTCTCCCATACTATCTCTAATTTGAAATAAGAAGAAATAGATATGAAAATGTCCACATTTCAAAGCTTTGTTGTGACTAGTTTCCATGTGATGATTTTTCCTTTCAATGGTGTTGTATATCTGATGTATATTGCAACTTGGATAAATTTTTTATGTTGTTAGTGAGATATCAAAATTCTATTAATTGTATATATTCATCTTTCTCTATTCTGAACCATTATATGCACCATTTATGAGTCGAAGTTGATCTTTTATATGTCATTTCCCTTAAGCAAATATCACTGAATTTATGCATTCGAATTTGAAGATTTAAGCCTTTGTTTCAGAAATCTTAACCATACCAAATCATAGTAAATAAAATCTAATTAAATTCCCCATACTATGTTGTACAAGTTGGGAGGGTTTCATAAGAGTTGGAGAGTCATTTCTATGCACACCCTAGGGGAAATTGCACCATAGTTTAGTCATTTATGATTGATGTTAACTATTTGTTTATTTAGTCATTGACTACTATTAACTAGTCATCGATTTTAGTAGATAGGGAATAGAGAAATCAAACTACCAACCTCATGCCTATAAGGTAGGAGGTATTCCATTGAGATAGCATCCTTAAATACAAGAATCAAAGTTCACACCAAAAATAATTTTATTTAAATGTATAAATTATATCTTATTTAGATTTTTTTTCTTCCACGAGGCACTATGGTGGCACAATAAGACTTGATCAAACATAATTATAATAAAAAGGTATATTTCCAATGCACTAATAATTAATACACCATTCATGAGTAAATCCATAATAGGTTCAAGACCATGACCAATGGAAACCATTTATGGTTACTTAAAGGGACATGAAATATTTATATGATTTCCATCATTACCTTGAACTTTCCTAGCACTAGATTTCATGAAATAAAAAATCCATCTTCTTAAAAAACTTAGCATAATTTCCAAGTTGGATACATACAAGTGTTAAATGTAGAATCATATGTAGAATTTAAACTCTCAAACTAGAAGCACATGAGTACAAATGTTTTAAAGAGAAACAATGTTTACTAGTTTCTTGTATTTTTTTTTGAAAAATATCCTACACTATAGATATTAATAACTAAGAAACAATAATTAGTTAAGCACATAACATAAATGTGTTTCTTAAGTTGTATTATGTATGTGTAAACTTAATCTTTTGGTGGATCCCACTAACCTCAAAAAGGTAATATAAGAATGTAGGTGAAATAACGCAATGTCATTCGATCACAATATTGCAAATAGTGTCCAAGTATTCAATACAAATTCCATAATTAAAAAAATATTAAACCAAGTTCATATAAATTTCATGTCCCCATCCCAATAAGTCTACTAGTTGACAATGTCTCACCCACCTACTAGTTCCCTAGGTTGGGGGAGGTGGAATTAAATATTGCAATAAGGGAGCTATGGGACCCAATAGAACTTTAATTTATCATTTAAACATTAATTTCGGTCATAGAAATAATTTATATGGATCAAATAAAGTGGCATTGTTTCATAAGGACATTTGGAGGTCCATGGAGGCATTGGGTGGCTAGATTATTCCTTACACATTTCATGACTTAACCCCAAATTCAAAATTATGAGTGATGGAATGTTCTTAAAAGGTGAATATTTTTAAAATGGCATATCATGAGCCCAAGGATTAAAATGGTTTAGTAGAAGTAACTCCCCATAGAGGAGGAAGAGTCTAGGAAGAAACTAGGTGCCATGTGGAGCTAGATTCCCTTTGTTTATGACAACAATGATGGAGGATTCTATGAAAAGTCAGACCTGATTGAAGAACTGATTGTATACCTATGAAAATATGATATGCCAGGGCTAAGAACATCCTCCAATAGGGCTCACTTGGGACTAGCTGGAAGCCATTTGGATTTGGAGGAAGATGAAGGGCTGAGGAGAAGGCCAAGTGGCATGGAGGTTACTAAACATCAAGGATGAGTTGCAGGAAGCCTATGGGAGTGAATTAGACATTGGAGGACCTTAGGAGGGTTATAAAAATATGTCATTAGGAATGCAAATTGTTTTTTGATCATTTTTCAATTTTCCTTTTGCATTTTGGAGAGCATTAACTTGTCCATTGCACAGTGAGTGCTCACTTACTGTAATAACCCAAAAATTCCTAAAAATTGAAAATTTGTCATGTAATATTTAATGTTTGTAGTCGTCAGTACATAGGAAATAAATAGTTGTTAATGACACTTTAATCTGTATTAGAATAGAACTAACGATTTGTATGACTCACGTTATGTACTTACTATATTGTTTTCATAATTCTGTATTAAAGGATGGCTTTATATATCGTAGTAAAATATATGTTTAAACTTATAGCACTAAGTTTGTTTTACTGTCTTATGACAAGTAGGATGAAATTCAGTTGAGATCAGGGCTTACTTAGCTTATAGCTAATGCAGTGAAAATGATGCTTCTGTTACAGGTCTATTTACAGGTAAGACATTGTTTCCAGTTTTTCCAGATCAAGATTTATCATTTCCTCTAGCATAGAATAAAATTGCTAGAAAATTGTTTGCTTTACAACTTTAGCCAAGTAAGAGGTATAATTGATTTTATTATTTGAAATATTTATAAATGTTAGTAGTAACAATATCTTAATAAACTGGATTAGGTTTAGTTATGCTTGTTATCCTAGAACTTGTTCATTAAAATGGCATTCTGTGTTTATCACTTGAATACTTGTATGCAAAACTAGTGGTTGCATCTTATGAAACAGATATATTTCCACCATTAAAGAGTACATTAATCTAGAGGATATATGATCCATTTGAAATGAAAGAAATAGTTTATACCACTAAACACACATGACCCTAGTACTTGGTATAAAAGATAGTTAATGACTACTCGATACCTACCAAAACTTGAGATGCCTTATTACTAATGTTTTTCTTAAACATAGGATTAATACCTTTTTGTTTCAAGGTAAGAATGGTCCTTCGAAGGAGTCTATTCTATAGTTATTTGTATGATATTCTTATCTCGTATAGTAATTGCTAATTAGATCATATTTTAGTGTCCAATGTTTCTAATACCTTGAATAAAATCCTAGCAAGGTATTTTCTAGAGTTATAGTATCTACTTACAAATGATCTCCTTTTTCATTTGTATTTTCCTAAGACTTAAATTACATAGTATTGTTTACTATGTGAGTAACCTAAGTTTCTTATACAAATTCAAGGTTTATAGTTTACCATTATAACCTAGTTTACTTGTTTACCCCATGTTAATTACTATGATTTTAAATAAACATACACCATCACAAAAACAATGAAATGATGACATTTTTACAATATAGTGATGGTTTTACCCTAAAATGTGAGGTTTCCAAAATTGAGTTTTTAACTATATTACAAACCCATCTTGTAAGAAAAGATTTGGGCTACGTGGTTGAAGCTCATTGGATAGGGTTTTTACTTTGGACATTTTTGCTATATAAAAATCCTTTTAAAACCCTAAAAACTCATTTTACCCAATCTTTTTTACTGGTTTTGGAGGAAGGGCCGCAGCTCCTGGCTGCTCAACCTGTTTGTTACTTTGTCGTGTCAAATTTCTTGCTGATAGACTCCTTCTAATTCATGTATAGGGTATACAGATTTCCTTCTCTGGTTTTTGGAATGAAAACTTCTGCCTCGTCGATACTTAGCTCTGCAAGTGTTTCTATATAAACCCCGGTACAAATGGTGAGCTATGGAGAAGAGCGTGGCTCTTGAACTGTCATAGAAAGGTTTTGATGGATGAGGTTCTAACTGATTTTGTTGTTTAGACTTCAGTGATGGCCTATACCCTACTTGTCATGGCTTTGGGAAAAATATCTTATGCTCTGCGAGTTGTGTTTCCTCCTGATAGAGCTCTTCTTGAAACTCATTGTCCTTGTAAAAAGGTGGCCCGCTTTTTGAGCCTAAAATTTCTTTAGGGTTGCTTAAACCAATAAAAAGGTATGATACCCAAGGTTTGATTCTTATTATAGCAAATAGAATTCTATTCTTTTTTTTGTTATTTGCATCATTAATTATACTTCTAAGTTCTTCCTTTAATAGATACTAATTAGCTTCAGAAATTTGCAGGTGCTTAGATTCTAAAGGGAAGTGCAAACAAAAACACCAAGGATTACCCTGCACTGACTCCAAACTACGTAAAAACCCCGGTAAGCCTCAGTCTCACTGGGGTTTCTCCTGTCGTGGTGAAAGGTGTTGAAAAAAATTTGATTGATGGAGATCATTGGGTTACTGAGTTTTTATCTTGGCCTAAAGTTCTGTGTTGTAGATGCTTGGAAAGGCCGAGGGCCATTACAATATGATTGTTCAGTAAAACTATGAAGCCCTAGAGGCTATTTTAGAAATGTTTTTTTTTAAAGGAAATTTCATAGCCGATACAGATGTTTTGTTTATTGTGAACTATGTTTGTAATTATGATACTTTTAATTAGCCTTTTTAAGCCTTGATTGGTCAAGAATTTGTCTGTTCAGTTTTATTTTTGATCTTAAAGGAATTCTTACAGCTTAAAGCTGATTAACAATATCTCTATTTGGGTAATATATTATATATTTTGATTATTCTAGCTATTTTTGTTGTTATTACCTTTCTAGGGTTTAGGGTTAAGTATATTTTTAGTTAGTTTGTTTTTCTTTAAATGAATTATAACTTGAGGGTTTTTGACATTGGAATATTTAGATAGTAACATGGTTATTGAATCAGAAATGATTTCTGGAAATTAAAAATAGAGAAAAGATCTTAATTGAATAATTTAACTCTTTTATGTACTTTTGGAATATACTGTTAGGTTTTGATATTTATAAATTTTGGATTTTATTTTATTATGAAAAGAACAGTTCTTTTACATAAGTTATTTTACAAACCCTAATTCTTCTTTAAATATTTACAGAGCTAGTTTTTTTTTTCATTTTTTAACCCTAGTTTTTTGCATTTTCACTTAGGTGAACTAATTGGGTAAGTGTTTAACCTTATATGCTATATTTGTTAATTTAAACTTAATCTTGATAATTTCTTGTTTCTATAATATCTATTTATGATTAATATATTAGATTTATAATATAAAAGTTTCCTCTTTTTACTGTGTAAAATTTTGCACAGACTAGTGTGTAATACCTAAGCTCTTTCCTATCTGTCTCTATTTAGTTTGTTTAAATACCCTAAGTAATTAAAAATTACAAAAGAAAACCTATAAACAATTTATACAAAAAATCCTATAGAAAATAACAATTTCATCTGCATCATTCGAATTCGTTATTTGAAAATAAACTAACCTATTGTACTAGAATACTACCTTGAAAAAAGTGTGGAAAAATATAGTTGAGTTATTTTGTTTCTATCTATCAATTAACTCAGAAATTTCTCTACTCATTTACCCTAATCTACCTACTTCAGAACTTACTAACTTTCATAGCATATACATTTCTCCTAACTAACCCTAACAGAAATAAAAACATAAATATACTATATCATTGATAAATCTTACATTTTCCAAATACAATAAATAATTAAATGACTGAACTAAAAAAATAAAACCTGGAAGTATAGATGAGATGAAAACAAGTTAAGGAACCCGTTCCTCCCAACCAACTCCTGGAGAAGAGTTGGAATGCAATTCTCAGGACCCCTGAGCTTGTCTCCTGGTCCACCTGGTAGAAGTATTGGGTGAGAGATGTAGTCTAGAAATCCTTTGCAACTCCACTCATTGTTCAGCAGTAAATCAGTTCTGCTTGGAGCAGTATGAACTCAGCTTAGAATAGTTGCACTAGTTCAGGTCTTCAACACTTTTCCACTCAAACTTACTTCAGCTATTCCCCTCCATCGAATTCTTGTGTGCACTTCATTCACTCAGAATGATCACAAATCGAGAATGAGAAGCCTTGGCTATATTCAATGGGAAGTTTGATTAGCATGCCTAGGTATTTTGGGTCAGTTTTTACTTAATGAGCCACCTGCTCTTGTTCCACTTTCTTGGGGACTCATGACCAAAAAAATAGGGAAGTTGCCACTTGCAACAACTAGAAGTAGTTTGACGATGCTGCCATGTGTCAATCTACTCTCAACCCAGCCTCCTTTATTAGGTGACTAGTAAAACACTCATTTAACAGCTTCCCTAAGCTGTTGTCTCATCTTTCATTTATTTATTAATAAAATATTCTGCAATTACATTAAATTATCCTTGACCCCACTTGGTCATTAATTACAAACTTTAACATAAAATATAACATAATGTTTCTTAAAAACATAAAAATGTTTTGCAAATTGGGGCATGTTACATACACATCCCCTTAATTTATAACATCATCCTCAATGTTATTTATTCTTTGTCCTCACAATTACCATGAAACAGAATTGGATATGCATCCCACTTATGACTCTCCAATTCCCAGGTGGCTTATTCTAGACTAAGGTGCTTCCATTGTACCTTCACTTGACCAATGGTGTGATTCCGAAGCAAGAACTCCCTCCTTTCGAGGATACAATGTGGTTCCACCAAAAAATATCCCTCAAGCTCCACCTGCACATCATTCCAGTTAATAACATGAGTAGCATCATGTACGTATTTTTTTAACACGGAAATATGAAAAACATTATGAACCTTCAAATTTCATGGTAAAGCTAACTGATATGCTACCTGTCCTATTCTGGATAGTATTTCAAAAGGTCCGCAATATCGGGGTGCTAACTTACCACAAATTCCTAATCTCAGAGAACTCTTTTTAGGCCTCACCTTAATAAAGACATGTTCACATACCTAGAACTCCTTTTGAGTTTGTTTAATATATGCTTGACTTTTTTGTCGATCTTGCGCAACTTTCAAGTTATCATGGACCTATTTTACAATTAACTCCATCTCTTTTAATAATTCAGGTCCTAATACTAACCTATCAAATGGATTACTCGATGAGATAGGGGTATTGCACTTCCTGCCATACAAAATTTCAAAAGGACTATATATTGTTGAGGCTTGGTAGTGATTATTGTAAGCAAACTCTACCAAATGTAAGTAATCTTCCCATTTACCTGGTTATTCTTTTACATACATTCTGAGCAGATATTCCAATAACTGATTCACTCTCTCAATCTGTCCATATGTCTGAGGATGGAAAGAGGTACTGATATTCAATGTAGTATTTAGTCCTTTAAACAAAGACTTCCATAGGTTACATAGGGTCTTTGTCTGAAATTATTACTTTCGGTATTCCATGTAAACGAAAAATTAGTTCTAGGAATATATTAGCAATATTCACAGCTTTATAAGTAGTTTTTACAGGTATAAAATGAGCTTCCTTGCTTAGTTTATCGACAACTACCATTATTGAGTCATTCAAATTTTGATTTCTAGGTAGTCCTGTAGTAAAATTAAGGCCAATTATCTCCCACTTCCAGTTAGGAATAGGTAATGGCTGAAGTAACCCAGCTAGATGTTGGTGTTCAGTCTTTACTTGTTGACATTCAAAGCACTTAGCAATGTTTTCTTCCAATTCATTTTTCATGTTTGGCCAAAAATAATCCTTTCTTAGCATGGTTATAGTCTTCTGATAACCAGGATGTCCTAAATAAGGAGTCTTATGAATTTCATTTAAAATCAGCAACTTAATTTTAGGTACATTAGGTATGTGTAGTCTATCTTTATGTAATAATAATCCTTTTTTGTTTAAACTATACCCTGTACTTAATCTTCCAATTAAATTTTCTCTTACCTTTGCTTGTAATTTTCAATAAAAGTTTCATCTAGTCTTATTCCTTCTTCTAGCTATTCTTCCAAATCTATTTTATAGGTGTTGATTGCTGCTATAGAACCTAGTTTTGCATTCCTGCTTAAAGCATCAGCAACCTTATTTTCTTTTCCCTTAATATGTTGGATTTCAAAAATCATACTCGCTGAGGAAAGCTAGCCACCTATCTTGCCTAGTGTTTAGGTTAGGTTGATCCAAAAAAATGTTTTAACCCTTTATTATATGTCATTAGTATAAACTTTCTTTCGATTAAATGATGACACCACATTTTTAAGGCATGTATGACAACATCCAATTCTAAGTCATAGGTCACATAGTTTTTCTCATGAATCTTCAGATTCCTAGACTCATAGGCAATGCTGTGTCCTTCCTGAGTTAAAAATCCACCTAAATTATCATTGCATTCATCAGTACATAACTATAAAGTCTTTATTAGGATCAACAATTATTATGATTGGTGTGGTGGTCCATAATGTTTTTAACTTTTTAAAACTATCTTCACACTTTTGACTCCACTCGAATTTATTCTCTTTCTTCTGTAAAGAAGTTATGGGATTTGCAATTCTTGAAAACCCTTCGATAATATCCAGTAATCCCATGAATGATCGTACATCAGTTACATCTTTTGGGACTGGCCATTCTTTGATTGCCTTTATATTTTTGGGATCAACAGAAATTCCTTCTTTAGTCACTACATGACCCAAGTACTGTATTTTATCCTTAAAGAAATCACATTTACTAAATTTTGCATAGAGCTGATGTTCTCGTAACTCTTGTAAAACAATTTTTAAATGCTCTTTATGTTCTTCTTCAAAATTTGAGTAAATTAAGATGTCGTCAATGAATACGACCACAAATTTATCAAGGTACTTATGCATTACATTTTTCATCAGACACATGAAGACACCCAGAGCATTAGTAAGCTCGAATGGCATAACAACAAACTCATAGTGACCATATCAGGTCCTAAAAGTTGTTTTAAAGATGTCTTCATCTTTGATACGGACTTGATAGTAACCAGATCGTAAATCAATCTTTGAGAAAAAAGTTGCTCCACGTAGCTGATCAAACAGATCATCTATGTGGGGTAACAGATATCTATTTTTAATAGTCATTTTATTAAGTTGATGGTAATATATACATAATCATAGATTTCCATCCTTCTTCGTAACAAAAATAACACATGCTCCCCAGGGAGACACACTAGGTCTGATATAATTCTTATCAATAAGTTATTTTAACTGTGACTTTAATTCATTTAATTCCAATATATTCATCTAATAAGGGGCTTTTGATCTCGGCACAGCACCAGGTACCGACTCAATAGTGAAGTCTAACTCCCGCTTCGGAGGAAATCCCAGAATTTCTTCCGAAAATACATCCGAATACTCCCTCGGGATTAGAATGTCTTCTAGTTTTAATTTATCTTCATTATTAGTATTTTCTTCATTAGTTATTGTTACAGCAAATGATTTAAAACCTTTCCAAACAGCTTTCTTAAGTTGCAAAGCATAGATCTATCTTATAGTTGTTTTCCTAGGGATTCCTTTTACATGTATTGTTTCTCCATCGTTATTTACGCAAGTAAATGTTTTATCAAAACAGTTCAGGACTAGCCTATGATGTTCTAAACAATCCATTCCAATTAACATATCATAATAACCTAAAGGTAATACATTAAGCTTAACATAGGTTTCAAACTGATCCATTTTTACAGTACAATTCTTAACAGAACTAATCACTTTTCTTTTTGCACCAGTAGCTAGCTGGAATAACCAAGACTTTGCAAATTTTTCTACTTATAACTTGCATTTTTATACTAAATCAGGAGAAATATAACTTAAGCTAGCCCCAGGATCAATTAAAATAGATATAGTGGTTTGATTCAACTTACCTTCCACTTCCACCATGGAGGTTTGTTAGTCTTCCTGTCTGTTTTCCAATGCTGCATTGATCTTGGTGTTGAGGCCTGGAAAATCGTAGGTAACAACAATTAGGGATTCTCCCCAATAAACATTCCCAACTAGACCGCTACTATTTGGTATGGGGAATCCATCTAGTTCATGGTCCGGCTACCATAGTCAAGTAACAAATTAAAAGGTTTTACCAGTTACGGCCTGGTCCATCGTGTATATTTTTAGCTTTTTGTGTTTACGTTATGATATGCAAGTGCCTATCTAAAAATGCAAATTGATAGAGATAATGAGGAGTGTCACAATGTGATGCGCGGGTTCTTACCTCTCGTCTTAATTCTCTTGCATCTAAATCACACGCAATAAGAAACTAAATTTAACTAACTAACCTATCCCTAGGGAGCAAAATTATTAGTTATCAATAAGTAATGTATTTCTACGCATGCATTAAGAAAAATTATAGATAGCTATTACTTATTTCAAAACACATGAACATTAATAGAAATATGAACAACAAGATAGCTTATTGTTTATGACAACCTTCATTACTCATAGTGGAAATTTCACAGAATAAACTAGTTCATAACATGAACAAAGATTAAATGAGTTAGAACAATCTCACAGTTAATGGACATAAGATGAAAACGAAATAGTTCACATTCAACTGATCCATAGTAAAGAATTTGAAACATTCCACCAAACTTTCTCCAGCAGAAACGTTTAATTCTTTATTGTAAAAGGAAGTAGTTCTTACAATATACTCTCACAAATGGACTGCGAAAGAAGTCCCCCCTTACATATAAATTCTCCTATATTTATACAAAAAAGAAAAACCTTTGGGCTCCCCCTCAATGACCTTTGGGATTCCTCAACCTTTTAGATCCAAAATTTTGTCTTGTAGTATGTGCTCATAATTTATACAATATGTTACATTTTAAATTAAAATTTAATAGCACTTTATGAAGAGGGACCAACTTGGTCGCTGATGAACTTTTTCCAAGCCTGGGCCTCTATTGCTATCGATCTGCTCAGTAATCTGTAGGTCTTTTTGAGATCTTGTTAATCTCAAACCCTCACTTGCTTCTTCTCTTTTCTTTATCTCTGCTTCTTCATTTCTCTTTCTCTTCCTTCCTTGCTGCCTCCTCTGCAGCTCTCTTTCTTTCTTCTTCCTCATTCTTCAACCAATTATCTGCCTCTTTTGCTTTTTTCTTTTAGACATATCTTCTTTACAACAATCACCCTGTCATAAACATAGCATGTTCTTAGACCATTTATCTTTTACCAAAATAACAAAAAAACTGTATTAGTCTATTTACCTCCTCCATATGCATTCTGTAAAATAAACTATACACAGTATTAATGCATGAAAAGAAAGAATGACAAGGAAAAGAAAATCCTACAAGTTTGTGTCTTAAAATCCTCTAAGTCCATCGTCTATATTTAAAATCACAACCCCAGTAGAACAGACTCCTCCTCTTAGTCAACGTTTCCGTAGTGTCGGTAATGCCAAGTGCTATTATCATGGTGATTGTGTATCGGTGATCAGAACCATTAACAACTAATTCCCACAACGTAGTATTGGCGAGATATAAAAGAACCATTCAACTTACTCTGAGTTAAGAAGGTATCGAAGCTCAAACTTCTAACCTGTCAACGATCGAAGAGACTAACCACTACAGCATCGACGATCGGAAACACTATCTTTCGGACTACTCGTCAAATTTCCTCCGAAACGTTGGTGATTCAAACCTCAACGCTGCCGTAGTGTTTGCGATTCTGAGCACTAACATCATGATGGTTATGCATTGGAGGTCAGGAAGACTAACCTCTAACTACTCACTGATTCCCCTCTAAAACATCGGCGATGTAGAGAACTAAACCTCTGACTACTTTCAAAAAAAATTTCGACAGCGATAAAAAAACCAAGCCATTGACAGTTTAAAAAAAAATTAAGCAATAAAACCACAAGGTGACAAAAACCATGGATCGGCAAGGAAAATAAATGTCCATCAGGATGTTTTTCATTTCCCTTCTGAAACATCGGCGACATAGAGGATTAATGCCCCGGCTCATTCTTCAAACAACTTTTGAAAGCGATAAAATCATTGGGAAAGCAAACGTTAAGCTCTGAAAAATAAACAAACTCCACAGTATTCAAAAGATCAAATTTTATAGCAGAGGAATGACATATTTCAGGAAACCAAACAATCCCAGGCAACATAAAATCAATAGGAGTGTCCAAAATTTGAAAATTTTGGGAAAAAAGTTGCAGCTGCAACAATTGGTGAGTACTTGGCAAACACAGATCTCTCGACAATATCTTCCTTGATCAACAGACTATTTTGACAATAAATACCAACATGTTGAATTCTTCTAGATGTCTAGATTTTCCAAATGGCAGATGTATGCACTTTAATAATTGATGATAGTCCAATTTAGGGAAAATGGAAACCTAGATTTCAAAGTCTAGATAACTCTTTTGATGCCAGGAATATGAGTTTCATTTTTTACCTTTTCCTTTGGGTAGCTACCATCTTAGACACCAAAGGATTGTAACATATGGTAAACAAAAATATTCGTTTGTTCCTCGTTCCCATGCCATTTTGCACTTTTGTGCTTTTGGAGTTTTTGTCCTTTCTGAGTCCTCCTACATCCCTTCTTTCTGAATTTTTTATTCAGGCTCCTCTATCCATAGTGTCCTTTTGTGTGAGAGATTTATTGATTTTTCAGCTTCATGGATGGAGAAGAACTTTGGCAATCTTTTACTCATATGGTTAAGTACTTTGTTTTGATACATATTGCTTTCTTAGGAGATTTTGACTCTTATTTTCCTTTTGTCTTTCAATTCTTGGCATGGGATCATTTAAATAAAATATACTGTTACCTTGCTTCCTCTCCATGGGTCTTTGCTGTCACCCCCTAAGACATTTTTAAATGTGAGATGGATGGAGCCTCGAAATAGTATTCCAGACCTTTTTATCCTGAGTTATTTTACAAGGATTAGGTAGGAATTCAATGTGTTCATAGCCATTTAGGAAAACTACTAAACTAGAAGAAATTCTTTCAAATAAATCAGAAATACACAGTCCTATCATCAAGGATTTTAGTTTATCCAGAATTCTGAAGAACTCCATGCAACCAAAAGTTGTGCTTCTTTATTAAAATCACTCAAACCCTAACTACAACAAACAAAAATAAACAAAACAAAGCAATCAGTTTATTTCTGTACAAGATAACCAAGAAACAAAAATCAAGAAAAATAAAGTTTGAGAACTAAACCATTAACTAGTAAGTTCTCTTCCCACCCCTATAAATCGTGCAACTTGTGAGTTGAGGGGCTAAGGTTGACTACAATTTGAAAAGGGCATACCCATTATCTAGTTCTACCTAACTTGAATTAAAAACTACATCTGAAAATAAATCTACTATTTTACAGTCAATCTCATCAGCCCGTGAAAATCAAAGGAGATCGGGCTAGGTGTCAGGTGAATTACTGGCTTCTTTAGCTTGGTAATTTCCCAGTTCCAGTTCAATGAATTAATTTCCCAACATAGAATTTATTGGATTGTTATTTCCCTCTAACTGAGTAGAATTGTATTTCATTTGAGGCTCTCATACCACTTTTATCTGATTGGGACTTCCCTTATGAGGAAACCATAAATGTGACCAATCTGATGCAAAGTATCCATCTAGCCTTGTCGACCAATCTTGATTCAAAACAAGTCCATAAGCATCAGTTATGTCTGCTACTACAATATCGATGTACTGACATACCCTTTCATTTGTAGATAAGCGAATCAAAACATCTTCAATTTCCCTGATTACTTTCACAGTTGTCCTGTCTAACTGAATAACCTTTCAGGTAGATGGTTTAGGTTGTCCATTTATTTTCTTGCATACTGAAAGTGGCATAACATTGAATGATGCCCCTAAGTATACTAAACAGTTGTACAAATTATAGTTTAAAATCTCAAAATTTAGGAGAAATGGTGGGGTTTTATACTTAGACTTACCTCCCACACTTGCTTCACCAATTTATTATTCAGGTTGGTTGTCAATGGGAAGCTCTTCTTCTGGTACTTCAAGTGCTTTCAACAATTTCTCTTTCTGTTGAGGTACATTACACATTTCAAACAATGAGATATTTACCTTATCCTTTTTAATGTCTTCCACAATATCATACCTCATCTCAGGTTCTTTGAGATTCTTCTTGACATTATCATTCTTGTCTTCAACAGGCTTAACAGGCATGTTAATTTTCTTCGAATTTTGACTTGAAATGGTTAATTCAAGTATTTTAACAGTTGTAGTGTTCTTTTGTATCTTCTTCATATTTTCTTGAAGTTCCTTGATCTTAGGAAGTATTGACTTGTCTTCTTTTAACAAACTCTGAATTCTTGTTGTCATATTAGTTTCTGATGTTTCTTCTTGTTTCAAAGAACCTTCCTATTCTATATCAAACATTGAGACACAATCCCATAAAATTAAAGTATCTTCCTCTTGTTTTTCTGTGGATTGATTGTCTTTTTCTTCCTCCTTATCATTTTCTGTTAGTTTGGAGTCCAATAACTGATTCATTACCAACATCATAGAATTTATCCATTGGGGGAAATTCTTCTCAGAATGAGGCTACTGATGAAAGGTGCAAAAATTATCCATGCCTACATCAGTTAAATTCATTGCTGCAGGACTGTGTGGAGGAGGTTTGGGTTGATTGTTGTCCTCCCTCTTTTTATAGTAAGGTTTATATGATTCATAAGCTTCCTTTTATATATCTATCACTCTGTTGGATAGCTTCTACATCATCTTCAACATCCCTTCAAAATCCTATGACCACTCATCCTTGGGCTTAGTCAGTAATAAAGGTTTCTTACCTCCAAAAGTTTTTTCTTTCGACTGCACAGGATAATTTTCTATGCTCTCCATCTCAGCCTCTACCCTCTTAGCTTATTCATAAGTTTATGATAAAGTAGGTTTGAATGATATCTTGGCAAACATGGCCAAGTCAGGCCCTAGAGCCGAAGTATAATATTCAATCAGAGCTTTTTCAGATGGCTTATCAGCTGCAGTAAATTTTTTTAGATAAGCAGCAAATGTTTGAGTGAAATTATGCACTTTTTCCTTCCTTTATTTTTTTAAAGCACATAACCCTTTCATTAAAGTTGCATGAGTTTTTTGGACTGCATACTTACTTCTAAATATTCTCTCAAATGTGTCCCAATCTATGATTGAATTTGCAGGAAGGGAAAAATACCATGACGTTGTTGTTCCTTTTAGGGCATGTGGAAACAATCTACAGACCACCTCTTCATGATCTCCTGCTCGTAGTCCTTCTATAGCTAAGTAAAAACTTTGCAAATGATCATCTACCAAAAAAATTTCACTTGGGTCAAACTTAGGCAACATTTTGTCAAAATATTGAGGCAAATCATGCAAGGTAGCTGCCAGGTTTAAAGGTGACCTAGCCTTCCAAGAAAGTGGTGGAGGTGGTTGGTTTGCATTTACATGAGCCATGATTTTGAGTGGAAAATGAGGTGGTGACTAAAAAAGGGTCCAACAAGGTGAATAGTAAGGTGAATCTGGATCCAATTTATTCAAAGGTTGGTCAACTTCTTGCAGGGATTATTCTACCAGTTCTTCAAGGTATTCTACCAACACTGAATATTCTCATTTAGGGTGATCTTTCCTCTAATATTCTCTTCTCAATAAGACAGGAATAATCAGTAATCCTTCGATCTTCTTCACATATGCCCTAGTAATTCTTCTCAAATCATCAACCACTTTGTTATCTTTAGGATACAGATACCCTTTCCCTTTATCTTCAGGAGTGGAGTAGTGAAACAAACTACTTTCAGAACTGTCACCGATGGAATAATTTGAGGAAATGAGTTTCCTTGGCCAGCCATGCACTAGTGGCCCTCCTTCTAGCACCAAAAAATGTTGAGACCTAGAAAATCGCAGGTAACAATAGTTAGGGATTCTCCCCAATAAACGTTCCCAACTAGCCCGCTACTATTTGGTATGGGGAATTCATTTGATTTACGGTCCGGCTACCATAGGTCAAGTAACAAATTAAAAGGTTTTACCAATTATGGCCCGGTCCACCCTGTATATTTGTAGCTTTTTGTGTTTAAGTTATGATATGCAAGTGCCTATCTAAAAATGCAAATTGATAGAGATAACGAGGAGTGTCACAATGTGATACGCAGGTTCTTACCTCTCATCTTAACTCTCTCACATCTGAATCACACACAGCAAGAAACTAAATTTAACTAACCTATCCCTAGGGAGAAAAATTATCAGTTATCAATGAGTAATGTATTTCTGCGCATGCATTAAGAAAAATTACGGATAGTTGTTACTTATTTCAAAACACATGAACATTAATAGAAATATGAACAACAAGATAGCTTATTGTTGATGACAACCTTCATTACTCACAGTGGAAATTTCATAGAATAAACTAGAGTGCATTCATAACATGAACAGAGATTCAATGAGTTAGAACAATCTCACAGTTAATGGACATAAGCTAAAAATGAAATAGTTCACATTCAACTGATCCATAGCAAAGCATTTGAAACATTCCACCAAACTTTCTCCAGCAGAAACTTGTAATCCTTTATTGTAAAAGGAAGTAGTTATTCTTACAATATACTCTCACAAATGGCCTGTGAAAGAAGTCCCCCCTTACATCTAAACTCTCCTATATTTATACAAAAATGAAAAACCTTTGGGCTGCCCCTCGATGACCTTTGGGCTTCTTCAACCTTTCAGTTCCAAAATTTTGTCTTGTAGTATGTGCTCATACTTTATACAATATGTTACATTTTAAATTAAAATTTAAGAGCACTTTATGAAGAGGGACCAACTTGGTCGCTGATGAACGTTTTCCAAGCCTGGGCCTCTGCTACTATTGATCTGCTCAGTAATCTGTTGGTCTTTTTGAGATCTTGTTAATCTCAGACCCTCACTTTATTCTTCTCTTTTCTTTATCTCTGCTTCTTCATTTCTCTTTCTCTTCCTTCCTTGCTTCCTCCTCTGCAGCTCTCTTTCTTTCTTCTTCCTCATTCTTCAACCAATTCTATGCCTCTTCTACTTTTGTCTTTTAGACATATCTTCTTTACATCAATCACTCTGTCATAAACATAGCATGTTCTTAAACCATTTAGCTTTTACCAAAATATAAAAAAAAAACTATATCAGTCTATTTACCTCCTCCATATGCATTCTGTAAAATAAACTATACACAGTATTAATGCATGAAAAGAAAGAATGACAAAGCAAAAAAATACTACAAGTTTGTGTCTTAAAATCCTCTAAGTCCACCATCTGTAATTAAAATCACAACCCCGGTAGAATAGACTCCTCCTCTTGATCCAAGCCGCATCTAAACTAACTCAAAATTCTTCGATGAAACCATGAACCACATTTCTGCTACTTCTAATCTCCAAAACACCAGACTCTGCACTGTGCTCCTCATCGTATATAATCCATTGGTGAAAAAGTGTCAGTGTGAAAACCCTATCGACAGTTGAAAACACTAAGTGGCAAGAGGTTAGTCCAATTGACAGCTCCAACGACGGACAGCGAAAAAATTACGGGTCTCGTGAGACTCTGAACCTGTCAGCGTCGAAAACTCCAAACGCTAAGTGTCAGCGATTCAAAACTAAATGTTTCTGCAGTGTCAATGATTCAAACTTCAATGTTTCCACAGTGTCGGCAATGCCAAGTACTATTATCGCGGTGATTGTGTATCGGTGATCAGAACCATTAACAACTAATTCCCACAACATAGTATCGGTGAGATATAAAAGGACCATTCGACTTACTTTGAGTTAAGAAGGTATCGAAGCTCAGACTTCTAACCTTTCAGTGATCAAAGAGACTAACCACTACAGCATTGGCGATCGAAAACACTATCTTTCGGACTACTCATCAACTTTCCCCTGAAACGTCGACGATTCAAACCTCAACACTGCCATAGTTTCGGTGATTCTGAGCACTAACGTCACGATGGTTATGCATCGGAGGTTGGGAAGACTAACCTCTAACTACTCATTGATTTCCCTCTAAAACATCGGTGACGTAGAGAACTAAACCTCCGAATACTATCAAAAATAATTCCGACAGCGATAAAAAAAACCAAGTCATTGACAATTAAAAAAAAAATTAAACAATAAAACCACAAGGTGACAAAAACCATGGATCAGCGAGGAAAAGAAATGTCCATTAGGACGTTTGTCATTTCCCTTCTGAAACGTCAGCGGCATAGAGGACTAATGCCCTAGCTCATTCTTCAAACAACTTCTAACAATGATAAAATCATCAGGAAAGCAAACGTTAAGCTCTGAAAAATAAACAAACTCCACAGTCTTCAAAAGATCAAAGTTTATAGTAGAGGAATGACAGATTTCAGGAAACCAAACAATCCCAATCAAAAGGAGGGTCCAAAATTTGAAAATTTTGGGAAAAAAACGTTGCAGCTGCAACACCTGGACATTGTCCTTGCTAGATCACAAACATTCATCTCCTCATGTATTGTATGTATGTTGCTAATAGTCTTCTTCCGGTTGGGTAAAAATAATGCATAATGAGGACCATTACATTCCCAACACTTTACTAGTTCCTTTAGTTCAATATTCTTGGTGTAGTTACTGTGATTATTAACAGGTTCATTGTTTCTTGACCATTTAGGTTTATATGCAAATTACCTTTGTTCCATTGGAAATTTTTATTAGGAAAATTTTGTGTGTTATTATTCTTAAAATTACGGTTAGGTACAAAACTTTTATTTCTCTGTTCAAAATTATTAGTTCTTTTAGCCTTCCAGTTTGTCATACTTTCCTTTTTGCGATTTTGTTCATAATAGAAATTCACCTTTCTCATCGCTTCTTTTGAATTTTTTGGATTGTCATATTCAATTATATATTTTATATGGAAGGGTAAGCAGCTTAGAAACCATTGTACCTTAGGCTTTTTGTCCACAATGCAAGGCACATATCGAAGCAGACTTAAAAATTTACTGTTTAGTTATTTCATGTTCATTGTTCCTAGTTTTAGTTCATAAAATTCCTTAGCCCGCTCTTCATAGTACTGTTCTAACAAGAATTTCTTATTAAAATGTTTATTAAACATACTCTAGTTAATGTTCTTCTTCCTAATTCCTTTTACTCTTTTTAGGTCCTGCCACCAAATATCTGCTTTACCAGTGAGGCTATAAATGGCCATTCTGGATTTTAGTTGATTAGAATAATTATAAATTTGAAAATATTTCTTCATCCTAGATAGCCATGATTCAACATCTTCTCCCTTCTCAGTTTCACCCTTAAAGGTTGGTGGCTTTATTTTCTTAAATTCTCTAGAGATTTCTTCGTAAGGTTTAAATTTTATCTTTCTTGTATGATGATTATCTTCGCTACTATCACTAGTATATTGATAATTATTTTTATGTGGATTGCCATAAACCTCAAAGGATGAGCTACTTTTATTTTTAAATTGTATAGAATTTTTATTTTTATGTTGGTAAGGCATATCTTCAAACTCTGTTCGTTTATCTTTTTATTCATTATGAAATCTTTCTATTAAAATCTAATTCAGCTCTTCTTGAGCTCTCAGAATTCTCTCATTTTCCTTTTTTGACTGTTTCCATCTCTATTCTTAGTTCCTTGACTGTTTGTAACAATTTAGAAGAGTTATTAGTTATTTCTTCTTGTATGGGTTCTATTTTAGAATTACTTTGTTTAGTAAATAGGGAATCCTCATCCACATATTCTTCCAATCTTTCCATTCCTGCAGTTTAACTCAGAAAAATTCTTTGGAAGCATATTTCAAAAGAAAAGTAAAAATCAGTATGCATGTTTTAAATCTACTGTTTATTTATGCAAGTTGAGCTTCAGGCCTAGTGTCTGAACCTTTTTCTCTGATACCACATGTACAGGGATAATTTTAGGGGTGAAATTTATCCCATGGGCTATTTTAATTAGGGGGTTTTCTCCAAAAAATGATTTGCCCAATTTTGATGAGGTAAACGTTTTTCACCCTAAAAATAGTCAATTTATTATATAAATGGTATAAAAGCCTTGGAAATTAAAATATTTTTTGAAAAATATCGCCAAACATTTTATAGTTGGAATTTTAAGAATTGGTAAGATTCACCAACATTTATACACTTTTAAATAAGTATGGTTCCTTAAAATCATCCTTGCACATGTAATAACCCAAAAATTCGTAAAAATTTAAACTTGTTCATGTAACATTAAATGTTTGCAATCGTCAGTACATAGGAAATAAATAACTGTTAAGGGAACTTTAATTTGTATTAGATTATAACTGACTATTTGTATGACTCGAGTTATGTACTTACTATATTGTTTTCATAATTCCGTATTAAAGGATGGCTTTATATACCGTAGCAAAATATATGTTTAAACTTCTACCACTAAGTTTTTTTACTATCTTATGACAAGTAGGGTGAAATTCAGTTGAGATCGGGGCTTACTTAGCTTTTAGCTAATGCAGTGAAAGTGATGCTTCTGTTATAGGTCTTTTTACAGGTAAGACGTTGTTTCCAGTTTTTCCAGATCAAGATTTATCATCTCCTCTAGCATAGAATAAGATTGCTAGAAAATTGTTTTCTTTACAACTTGAGCCAAGTAAGAGGTATCATTGATTTTATTTATTTGAAATATTTTAATAAATGTTAGTAGTAACAATATCTTAATAAATTGGATTAGGTTCAGTTATGCTTGTTATCCCAGAACTTGTTCACTAAACTGGCATTCTGTGTTTATCACTTGAATACTTGTATGCAAAACAAGTGGTTACATCTTATGGAACATATATCTTTCCACCATTAAAGTCTACAGTAATATAGAGGATCTATGATCCATTTGAAATTAAAGAAATAATTTAGACCACTAAACACACATGACCCTAGTACTTGGTATAAAATATATTTTATGACTACTCGATCCTACCAAAACTTCAGATTCCTTATTACTAATGTTTTTATTAAACATAGGATTAATACCTTTTTGTTTCAAGGTAATATTGTCCTTCGAGGGATTCTATTCTATAGTTCTTTGTATGATATTTGTATCTCATATAGTAATTGCTAATTAGATCATATTTTAGTGTCCAAAGTTTCTAATACCTTGAATAAAATCCTAGCAAGGTAATTTTCTAGAGTTATAGTATCTACTTACAAATGATCTCCTTTTTCATTTGTATTTTCCTAAGATTTAAATTGTCATAGTATTGTTTACTATGTGAGTAACATAAGTTTCTTATACAAATTCAAGGGTTATAGTTTACAATTATAACCTAGTTTACTTGTTAACCCCATGTTAATTACTATGATTTTAAATAAACATACACCATCAAAAAAACAATGAAATGATGACATTTTACAATATAGTAATGGTTTTACCCTAAAATGTGTAGGTTGCCAAAATCGAGTTTTGAACTATATTACAAACCCATCTTGTAAGAAAATATTTGGGCTACGTGGTCGAAGCTCGGTGGATAGGGTTTTTACTTTGGAGATTTTTGCTACATAAAATTCCTTTTAAAACCCTAAAAACTCATTTTACCATATCTTTTTGACTAGTTTTGGAGGAAGGGCCACAGCTCCTAGCTGCTTGGCCTGTTTGTTAGTTTGTTGTGTCAAATTCCTTGCTGATAGACTCCTTTTAATTCATGTATAGGGTATACATATTTCCTTCTCCGGTTTTTGGAACGAAAAATTCCTCCTCTTCGATACTTAGCTCTGCAAGTGTTTCTATATAAACCCCAGTACAAATGGTGAGCTATGGAGAAGAGCGTGGCTCTTGACCTGTCATAGAAAGGTTTTGATGGATGAGGTTCTAACTGAGTTTGTTGTTTAAACTTTCATGACGGCTTATACTTTGCTTGTCGTGGCTTTGGGAAAAAGATATTATGCTCTGCGAGTTGTGTTTCCTCTTGACAGACCTCTTCCTGAAACTCGTTGTCCTTGTAAAAAGGTGGACGGGTTTCCAAGCTTAAAATTTCTTCAAGGTCGCTTAAACTAGTAAGCAGGTATGATACCCAAGGTTCGATTCTTATTATAGTAAATAGAATTCTATTCTTTTTTTTTTGTTATTTGCATCAGTAAAGATAATTATAAGTTCTTCGTTTTATAGATACTAATTAGCTTCATAAATTTGCAGGTGCTTAGCTTCTAAATGGAAGTGCAAACAAAAACACTGAGGATTACCCTGCACTGACTCCAAATTGCGTAAAACCCCTAGTAAGCCTCAGTCTCACTGTGGTTTCTCCTACCATGGTGGAAGGTGTTGAAAAAAAATTTGATTGATGGAGATCATTGGGTTACTTGGTTTTTATCTTGGCCTGAAGTCTTGTGTTGTAGATGCTTGGAAAGGCCGAGGGCCATTACAAGATGATTGTTCAGTAAAACTATGAATCCCTAGAGGCTATTTTAGCAATGTTTTTTTTTTAAAGGGGCTTTCTGTTATAGCAGATTTCTAGGTGAATCACACTTTGTATGGCCTTCCCTTGTCCCGCTGCAGACTCCATAGACCCTATGGACCACTTTTTGTCCTTTGACATTTCCTTAATCATCCCTAAAAACACATGAAAAATGCTATACGTGACTTTTAAACATATAAGTACGTACATATGTGGGTTTGACCACTAAAACTGTATACATCAAGATGTGTGCATAATCCAAATCCTTTTGGAGTTTTCCTTGACATGGATCTGACTCATTTGACTCCTGGCCTTCCCTATGCCTTGAGATCGCTCGGATTTGACCTTTCATTACCCCTTTGAAAAGATATATAAGGAACCCCTTGGTAAATTGAAGGCATAAGAGAGAATTGAGAGAAACGAAACTATAGTCCATTGTTGACGGAAATTATGCTTGAGTCTGCATCCCTTTGTCCCTTGGGGCACTTTTGTGTTCTTCCCAAGCTTGCCTTTTGCTTGTGAGCTTGCTATCGAGAGATGGAGGATTGAAGTGGTGGAGGCCCAAGTGGGGGATTCAGTTTCTCTGGTTCGCAGACATGCCGTCAAAGGTTGAATCTTGTAATCTCTAATTTATATTAATAGAAATATCTTTTCCTGTCCAATAATGTGTGTTTGAATGAATATTTTATCCATGGGATCATGTCAAATGCTCTTACATTATTGATTATATATGCTAGAATAGATCTAACACCATGATATATAGAATGCTTGTATTGTTTACTTGTTGTTGAGGAAGTAACAGATCAATTCAAGCTAAATATTTGAAAGCTCAACAGGGATCTACTTCAATCATCTGGAATAAGGTACGAGGTATGATCATTTAGTGTTAGACATTTAATTTCTATTGCATATTGGAAAGGATTGATTTCTGAAGTCAAGCTGTCTGTTGTGGTACCCCAAGCCATAGGAATTTCTCTCCGTACATCGGGATGTGTGCATAATCCAAATCCTTTTGGAGTTTTCCTTGACATGGATCTGACTCATTTGACTCCTAGCCTTCCCTATGCCTTGAGATCACTCAGATTCGACCTTTCATTACCCCTTTGAAAAGCTATATAAGGAACCCCTTGGTACATTGAAGGCATAAGAGATAATTGAGAGCAACGAAACTATAGTCCATTGTTGCCGGATCTTATGCTTAAGACTGCATTTATTTGTTCCTAGGGAACGTTCGCATATCGAAAAATGCCTTTCATCCTTAAAAACGTCGGAGCTACATTTCAGCGGGCAATGACCTTAATTTTCCACAATCTCAAGTCAATTATCGAAGTATTTTTGGATGATCTCGCTGCTCATTCTCGTATGAGAATGCGTCATCCCTATCACTTGAGATTGGTATTCGAAAGATGCAGTCACTATTCAGTTAGATTAAATCCTCATAAGTGCATCTTTTGCGTGAAGTCAGGTCGTTTTTTAGGATTCATCGTTTCAAAAGAGGGTATAAGATTCGACCCTTTGAAGGTTGAGGTAATACTTCAGTTGTCTCCCCCGAAGAATATTCATCATCTTCAGTGTTTGCAAGGCATGGCAAACTTCTTACGAATATTTGTTATCAACTTTGCCAATTTGACTAGAGGCTTTATGCGTCTCTTGAAGAAGGATACTCCCTTTTATTGGGATGAGCGAGCCCAGGAGTCCTTCAATGCACTCAAGCGAGCCCTAGCATCGGCCCCAGTGATTAGTCCCTCGGACTATAGCCGTGATTTCTTATTATATGTGGCCGCATCTTTAGAGATGATTGGTATGGTCTTGGTTCAAGAGGATAAGGAGCTCCAAGAGCATGTCATATATTATCTGATCCAAAACCTTATTGACGCAGAGATTCGTTATTCTCATGTCGAGAAGCTTGCTTTAGCTACCGTACATGCGGTTCAGCGTTTGAGACATTATATTATCCTTCGCCAGACCTTGGTTGTGGCCCATTTCAATCCATTTCAATTCATCCTCACCCAAAGGATGATTGGGGGAAAGTATAATAAATGGATTTTCATTCTACAATAGTTTGATCTCGAGTTTGTTTCGGCAAAATCAAAGAAGTCTTTAGTCTTTGCAGAGCTTATATCGGATTTTTCGAGCGAGGCCAAGGAGTTGGTTTGTGAAGATATGTTTGTTGATGAACACATCTTCTTAATCTCTACATTAGACCCATGGTATGGGGATATCATAATATATTTACAAACACTGAAGACCCCTACTCACCTCTCGTGAGATGAACGATGACGATTACGTCACGTCTCTAAGAACTACCTTATAGTGGACAATACTTTGTACCGCCATGGGATAGATTCCATTTTACGATGTTGTTTAACTCATGACGAGGCTAAGGCTATGCTGAATGATTTCCACGAAGGGGCATGTGGTGGTCATTTATCTGGGCTTTCTACAGCTCAAAATATTTTGAGAGCGGGTCATTTTTGGCCGTCAATATTTAAGGATTGTGTTGATGTGGTCAAGAGGTGCCACCCTTGCCAGGTGTTCACACGTAATATGTGCTCAAAACCTACCCCGTTACATCCCATTATCACTGTCGGTCCCTTCACTAAGTGGGGGCTCGATTTTATGGATTGCAACCCAGCTTCGGCTGGGGGGCACCATCACATTATAGTGGCTATTGATTATTTCACGAAATAGGCTGAGGCTATGCCTATAGTAAAATACGATGGTGAGACAGCCGCTCACTTTGTATTCAACCAAATTATTACTCAGTTCGGGATTCCGACAGAGCTTGTCACTGACCATGGCTTGCACTTTCAGAACCATATGATGGAAGAGTTGGCATCGAAGTTAGGGTATAAGCAAGAGCACTCCTCTTCTTACTACCCCCAAGTGAATGGAAAAGTAGAGGCAATGAATAAATCACTCAAATCCATTCTCCAATGAACCATCACACAAAGCAAGAATAATTGGCACATTATGTTATATCCTACTTTGTGAGCATATCAAACTACAGTTAAGACTGCCACTGGTTTTTCTCCATATCAGCTTGTGCATGGAGTGGAGTTGATATTGTCGGTTGAATGCGAAATTCCTTCATTAAAGCTAGCTTTGTAACTCTTACCAGACACTTCACCTTTGGAGGAGCATTTGGTTCACCTTAAGCAACTGGATGAGCAACGTCGGGATGCCTTGGTGGCTCTAGAGGTTAATAAGCATTGTGTTAAGGTCCGGTACAATAAATCTATCCATCCAAGAGTGTTTAGTGAAGGAGACTTGGTCCTTTTGTGGAATCAGCCGAAAGAACCCTTGGGGGTAGGGAAATTCAATCCTATGTGCCATGGTCCTTACGTGGTCAAGCATGTGTTAGAGAAGGGTGCTTATGAGTTAGTGGATTACGAAGGAACAACTTTGACGGAGCCTAGAAATGGGCTCTATTTTAAAAAATACTATGCATAATCTTTAGCCAAGGCTGCTTGTTGTATATTATTGTATAGCTTTGCATAGTTAGGTCTTTTTCTTATTGTGATCGGGTTTGTGATTAGTTTCTGTTTCTTTTGGCAGATGTCAAGGGGATATTCCACCTACATAGGATTCGCGAATGGTGCAAGCCGTCACACTCAACACTCAGCCTCTGCTGCTTGGGTGATTTATACTCCTATGGGTCAGGTACTGTCTTCAGGAGGTGTATGTCTACAGCTATCTTCCAACAATGTTGTTAAATATAGCACCATTATTGAGCTTCTATGGGATTCCATTCTACATGGAGTTCTATCTCTTGAGGTACGTCTTGATTCAGAGTTAGTAGTGTCACAGCTCAATGGTTTGTACCATGTTAGAGACCCAACGTTATTGAGAAGATTCTTACATGTGAGATTGTTAGAATGACAATTTGACAATATAACATATATACACATTCCAAGAAATAATAATCAAGTTGCTGACTCATATGCTAACTACGTGTTAGATTGGCATTTGTTTCATTCATAATAAATTAGTCACAAACAAAATTTTTACACATGTAAATAAATAAATTAATCACCATAAAACTTTTTATACATAAAAAATGTGATAATACATAGTGTCATGATACAAAAGTGGGGCTTTTAAGCCACCATCATATAATACATGGTCGTACAAAATGTATACACTCCTAGGTGTCTAATCCTATGGAGGAGGAGGAGGGTTGTGATCATGGAACGTCACTACGGCTCCAGCTAGCCATCGAAATAAACGCACCCATGTACGTGGTACACCCACCACCTGCTGCTACATGGCCTCAGGAAATTCCTTGACTTGCGCCATGGGAACTCTATGAGTCAATCTCACAAAGTTGGTATGAATGCTCTGGAGCATTCTCTCCACATCCACACCCGTGATGTCATCTCCTCTTCCCCTCCGTCTATGATGAGGGAACCCCTCTGGCCGCTGTGGTCCCACATCTGTACACAAATGGTAGATGTCGCTATGTGTTGTCACGCAAAAACATGTCTTTTTGCTTCCATAAAATCAAGAAAATACAAAAAAATTCAATAACTCAAAAAATTTTAAAAAGAGTGAGGGTCAAGATTCATTACCTATATCGCCATATGCTGATCCTGGTGGCAATGGCATGTCCGGATCCCCCCAGAAATCTATTCCTGGATAGGGGTAGTCACCAATGGCAACTATCTATCGTCGCCACCATGGAAAGAAGTCAGCTGGATATGGGTTGGCCACCCTACCACCCCCCAGTCTGCGCATAGCATCTTCCCAATGCCATTGGGCCGGATATTGAACCCCGTGAAGAGGAACATCCACTCTAGGGCTCAATCTTGGAACACGCTCGAAGAAAAGCGTGCTCAAGATACTGTTGAACCTGAAGTTTCGCACCCTGCCTGCCTTACACTCACTAAGCTGGTGTTTCATGTTGCTCAGTATCATAGTACTCCAATCATAGATTATGGGTCTCATGCACTCCACTGCATAGAACATCAGAGGCCATGAGGCCTGGTGGAGCGATGCTAAGCCAGCTATCCTACCCAGTGTCAATAATATGGCCTTTAGGCCCAGCACCTGTATAGCATTGGTAGGGACTTGACTCCCCACCTTCTCAGTGTCTGGATAATAATACACTGCAATGTACTCGTCGATAGTCAGGCCACCCCCTGGCCCGGCTCGGGAATGAAGGTTCACCACCTCCCCTCATCTAGAAATCCTTGTGATAAAGTATATGTCCTCCACCTCTATGGTGAGGGACATCCCATTGATATGAAAGGACTCTGAGTCTAGATCCCAATAGTCTACCAGCATCTGTAGCAGTCTTGGTTTTGCCCTCAGACCACCAAGACACCAAAAATTGTAGAGTCCACATGCACGAAGAGCTTGTTGAGCCATTAAGTTGGCCCTTACTGCTTCCTCTACTTCACCATACTCACGCTCTCTCCACTCTAGCACCATCCTACAAAAGAAATTGAAAATTTGCCCATTAGTTTAGTTGAAAATCATATGTGTGGCCTCATACGCGACTGTTTTGAAAACAACCACATATGTACGCGGGTTTGAGGTCCTTTTCCACGTATATCCAGCCCTATACACGGAAAAAGCCTCGATTTCCACATGGGCTGCAGCGCTCATTTTGGGATGGCCTAAAAAATTCATTTGACCATGAAAATCTATAAAAATTATGTCAAAATGCAAGTAGAGAGTATGAGTAAATACCTGGAAGAAACGGTTGTGAATTCCACCAGTTGGATCTCTTGGAATTTGCAGTTGAAAATCAGAGCTCAAATTGGTAAAAGTTTCAAATGATTTATGTTTTTTTACTATTTATAGAAAAAATTTCAAATATTTGAAAATTTTTACCCCCTTTCCTATAGTTTCGACATTTTCTAACCATTTTGGACCGTTTTTGACATAATTGGTGTTGTAGAAGACCTTTTTTAGTGTCGTTTCAGCCGTTGGATTGACCCGTTCATGCCGATATTAGGTATCATGTCTAAACTAGCATATAGGTTAGGTTTCACCACTGTTTTCATTTTGCATGACCTTGTGACCATATCACCATGACCTTAGGTACAAACCCACTCTATTATGTCACGGAACCCTCTTGTTGCTTTAGAAGTGGCATGATATGAGTGGTAGAGCTTCACCTTACATGGGTACCCTAGTTAGTGCTTTTTTTGCACTTGGTGCCCATGCCGATGGTTTCTCCTTTAGGGTGTGGGATTTCGTTGTATAGTACTGCCATGACATTTCGCAAGAGCCTCATACTCCTCTTGATCTTATGCTAGCCTATTTCCCTCAGGACTCCCTCATGTCAAGTTGTGAATGCATTATCATGAGCTTTGCCTGCCTTATTGAGCTTTGTGCCAGCTCCCCTGACATTGTGTTTCAGCCTTATATCCCGAGCTTGTCTCATGTCTAGCCATGCAGAGCCATTTTTATATCCTTTGCAGCTTGATTCCCTTTTTACCGAGAGGGGATTTTCCCCCGAGTGTCGATATCCTACACATGTATCCTTGCATTGAGCATAGGTATGTTCCACTGCTTGGAACTAGTTTGTTTTCCCTTGTGACACTCTTCTCCTCCTAGTTTGTAACTATAAAGCTAGTTTATTCATTTTTCAATCTTTTCAAATAACTGAAAAAGTCCAAAAAAATCAAAAAACCAAAAATCCGAACAAGGAAAGATGTTATCTTTGGCAGCTATCGAGTCGTGTCGCCTTCGAACAAAGCACTGTATATCACATCCATTGGTTGGGTTATAGTTTTACTTTAGGAGTTGTACTCATTTATCTAAGTTTATCTCCACCAACTGGTTAAGCTTCTAGTCCCTATGGAGCCTCTGTTGATGCCTCCTATGTCACAGAGATGTCCCAGTTTTTATATCGAGTCTATGCTGCCTTCATTCAGTCACCATACACCGTTATGCTCTTGTTCGAAGGAAGTTCAAACCTGAGTCGGCCATTCCTCAGTTATCTTGACTTTGTATGTCGACCATTCCTAGTACAGTTACTTGTTCATGCACCTTATGATCGAGTCCTTCCACATTATACAGCTTTGTTGAGTACCTCATGTTGGATGATGGGGGATTCCTTAATGCCCTCCTTCCATTGGATTTCATCCCATCGAATTTAGATCATTTATTCTGGGATTGGAGTCTAGAGTCATTTTGAGTGCCTTGAGACTTGCATTCATCAGTGGCAGGTTCTCTCGCCATCGACAGTTTCTTGGGAATATATCAATGTCCCTTGATCAATGGATCCTTTCAAGTGTTTGACCTCAACACATTTATTCACACTTGTTAGTTTGCACTCTAGTACCTTGATTCCCATTTTCATTATCGGTGGGTGATCTCATGTCTGTTAACGGTATACATTAATGACCGGTAATCAGACAATGGACTATTATGTTCGACCTCGACACCTCTATTCGCATAGTGGGACATGTACTCGTAGCGGTTTGTGTAGAAGAATTTCCAGATTGGTGGAATCTCTTATATGCTACCTCCTTGATCGTGCCAGTGTTCATGAGATTTCAGCTCTCGTGACTTGATTCCAGTGTATGTCATACATTTCCAGCCACTATGGAGATCTTGATCTATTAGATATCTTCATCCATTTTGGAGATCATGGTCCTTTGTATATCTTCATCATGGAGATTCTGATCTATGTATATTGTACATGGCGATGACCACATATGTGATATCATGTATCATGCCTATTCATGGCCATTGTACTATTATGTATCTGGGACTGCTATATGTATTTGCAGTTGTATGCAGAGTTGTATTATTGTACTATGCTTATTGGATGGTTGGTCTTCCATTTGGGATCCTTCATCACTCCACTTTTGGGATGGACTTATAATGTATTTCGGCCATCGTATGACCCCTCTGACCTCACACATTAGGGGGCATCTGTTATAGTGGATTTCACCACTCTAGGTGAATCACACTTTCTATGGCCTTCCCCTGTCCCACTGCAGACTCCTTAGACCCTATGGACCACTTTTTGTCCTTTGATGTTTCCTTGATCATCCCTAAAAACACATGAAAATTTATATACGTGACTTTTAAACATATAAGCACGTATATATGCGGGTTTGACCACTAAAACCACGTACATCGGGATGTGTGCATAATCCAAATCCTTTTGGAGTTTTCCTTGACATGGATCCGACTCATTTGACTCCTGGCCTTCCCTATGCCTTGAGATCGCTCAGATTCGACCTTTCATTACCCCTTTGAAAATCTATATAAGGAACCCCTTGGTACATTGAAGGCATAAGAGAGAATTGAGAGCAACGAAACTATAGTCCATTGTTTCCAAAACTTATGCTTGAGTCTGCATCCCTTTGTCCCTTGGAGCACTTTTGTGTTCTTCCCAAGATTTCCTTTTGCTTGTGAGCTTGCTATCGAGAGATGGAGGATTGAAGTGGTGGAGGCCCAAGTGGGGGATTCAGTTTCTCCAGTTCGCAGACGTGCCGTCAGAGGTTGTATCTTGTAATATCTGATTTATATTAATAGAAATATCTTTTCCTATCCAATAATGTGTGTTTGAATGAATATTTTATCCATGGGATCATGTCAAATGCTCTTACATCATTGATTATAAATGCTAGAATAGATCTAACACCATGATATGTAGAATGCTTGTATTGTTTACTTGTTGTTGAGGAAGTAACAGATCAATTCAAGCTGAAGATTGGAAAGCTCAACGGGGATCTACTTCAACTGTCCGGAATAAGGTACGAGTTCTGATCCTTTAGTGTTAGACATTTAATTTCTATTGCATATTGGAAAGGATTGATTTCTGAAGTCAAGCTGTCTGTTGTGGTACCCCAAGCCATAGGAATTTCTCTCTGTAACACTTTCATAGATGAGAGAGTTGTTTTGTTTATTGTGAACTCTGTTTGTAATTATGATACTTTTAATCAGGATTTTTAAGCCTTGACTGGTGATGTAAAAGGATGTAGGTTAAGACTCTGTTTGTTCAGTTTTATTTTTGATCTTAAAGGAATTCTTGTAGGTTAAAGTTGATTAACAGTATCTCTGTTTGGATAATATATTATATATTTTGATTATTCTAGCTAACTTTGTTGTTATTACCTTTCAAGGGTTTAGGGTTAAGTAGATTATTAGTTAGCTTTTTTTCTTTAAATGAATTATTACTTGAGGGATTTTGAAAATGGAATCTTTAGATAGTAACATGGTTATTGAATTAGAAATGACTTCTAGAAATTGAATAATTTAACTCTTTTCTATACTTTTGGAATATACTATTAGTTATTTTACAAACCCTAATTCTTCTTTAAATATTTACAGAGCTAGTTTTTTTTCATTTTTCTGTTAACCCTAGTTTTTTGCATTTTCACTTAGGTGAACTAATTGGGTAACCGTTTAACCTTATATGTTGTCTTTGTTAATTTAAACTTAATCTTGATAATTTCATCTTTCTATATTATCTATTTATGATTAATATATTATATTTATAATATAAAAAAAATTCTTGTTTTACTGTGTAAAATGTTACACACACTAGTGTGTAATACCTAAGCTCTCTCCTATCTGTCTCTATTTAGTTTGTTTAAATACCTTAAGTAATTAAAAATTACAAAAGAAAACCTATAAACAATTTATACAAAATATCATGTAGAAAATAACAATTTCATCTGCATACATAATTTATTCGAATTCATTATTTGAAAATAAACTAACCTAGTGTACTAGAGTACTACCCTAATCTAGCTAGTTCAGAATTTACTTAACTTCACAACATATACATTTATTCTAACTAACCCTAATAGAAATATACTATATCATTGATAAATCTTAAACTTTCTAGATACAATAAATAATTAAATGATTGAACTAAACAAGTAAAACCTGGAAGTATAGATGAGGTGACAATAGCTTAAGGAACCTGTTCCTCCCAACCAACTCCTGGAGAAGAGTTGGACTGTAATTCTCAGGACCCCTGAGCTTGTCTCCTGGTTCACCTGGTAGAAGTATTGGGTGAGAGATGTAGTCTAGAAATCATCTGCAACTCCACTAACTGTTCAGCACTAAATCAGTTCTGCTTGCAGCAGTATGAACTCAGCTTAGAATAGCTGCACTAGTTTAGGTGTTCAGCACTTTTCCACTCAAACTTACTTCAACTAGTCCCCTCCATCGAATTCTCTTGTGCACTTCGTTCACTCAGAATGATCACAAATCTAGAATGAGCAGCCTCAATTGTCTTCAATGGGAAGTTTTATTAGCATGCCTAGGTCTTTTGGGTCATTTTTTACTTAATGAGCCACCTACTCTTGTTCCACTTTCTTGGGGAATCATGACCATAAAAATAGGGAATTTGCCACCTGCAATAGCTAGAAGTAGTTTGAGGATGCTGCCACGTGTCAATATGCTCTCAACCTAGCCTCCTCCATCAAGTGACCAGTAAAACACTCATTTAACAACTTCCCTAAGCTGTTGTCTCATCTTTCATTTATTTATTAATAAAATATTCTGTAATTACATTAAATTATCCTTGACCCCACTTGGTCATTAATTACAAACTTTAACATAAAATATAACATAATGTTTCTTAAAAACATAAACATGTTTTGCAAATTGGGGCATGTGACACTTACCCTACTAGTGAGCCAATTTCGAGAGAGTGAGATTCTCATCCAAGTTGGATATGGGAGAGGCCACCTTGACCTCTCATTTGGAGCTTCATGGACTCTTTTTTTTTCTACATATAGGAGTCTTCTATTGTTTGTGACCGATCTCTATGCCCATTCTCTCAATTCCCACTTCCATATTTCCATGTTTTTCTATGAAGGTGCACTTGTGTGAATGGTGGTTGTGCCCCATTTAGTTCTATTGGTGCCAAATCATGGGTGAATGATTCTTGGATTTGTAATATCTCCCATATTATATGTAATTTGAAATAATAAGAAATACATATGAAAATGTCCACATTTCAAAGCTTTGTTGTGTCTAGTTTCCATGTGATGATTTTTCCTTTCAATGGACTTGTATATCTAATGTATATTACGACTTGGATAAATTTTATATGTAGTTAGTGAGATATCAAAATTCTATTAATTGTATATATTCATGTTTCTCTGTTTTGACCCATTATATGCACCATTTATGAGTCGAAGTTGATCTTTTATATGTCATTTCCCTTAAGCAAATATCACTGAATTTATGCATTCGAATATGAAAATTTAAACCTCTATTTCAGAACTCTTAACCATACCAAATCACATTAAATAAACTTGGGAGGGTTTCATAGGAGTTGGAGAGTCATTTCTTCTCACACCCTAGGGTGAATTGCACCATAATTTGCTAGTAATTTTTCCCTTTTTTCCATTATGACCAAATAGAGTTGAATATTTCTATGACCTATCACAAATATATAAAAGATTCCATTGAAGAGTCCTAAAAATCCACACATCAATCCATAGCCTAATTTGAGACCCTCTTGTTCCATTCAAATCCACTAGAGTCAAGACTAGTCATTACAATTTTTCCAAAATTCTTCCTCTGCTGGGAATTTTCCAATTGGGACATTACAAGTGGTATCAGAGTATGATATTGGCACCTAATAGAGATCCCTATTCATGTTTCATGATTCTAAGCTCCCTCCATTATAAACTGATACTAAACATCTTAATAGTGAAAGAGAAGGAAGTGAAGATATTAATCCTACTTACGAAGAGATTAGGAAGGAACTAGGATTTGGAGATATGGAGGGAAAAGAAGATAATCGGGACCTTAAGAAATTCATTACATAATATATTGACAGTATGATGAGAGGAGTACCCACGGGCTCGAATTTTTGGCTAGCCAACTTGGGAGTAAGTAAACATCTAGGAGTAGTAGTAGTACACCCCATGATGAGAGGAGTACCCACAGGGAAGCCATTGTTTCAAAGACTGGACCTCATAACCGACCCCATGAGTTCAAAAATAAAAAATGGAACTGAAATACCTAAGTTTTTAGATTCCAAAGAAGGTCCTTTGATGCTGGAAATTCTCACTGTTACAGGTCTTCCCCTAAAGGTCTAGAACAAAACATAAACCAACTAAGTTAGAGGCAATGAGCCATTGGAAGGAACTCTCAACACCAAGGCATAAATTTTGCAGTCTCTCCAGTCTCTCCAACCATTTCTAATACAAAGTGTCTTTTCTTTCCTATATTTATTGTAGCATGTGTAGATATTGTTTGATTCCTTGGTCACAAGCATAGATATGGTTTATTATCTTGTATTCTATCATCTTTCTCTTGTTTCCATCAATCTTTTACAGGTTCTTCTGTGGTAGCAGAGGAAAAAGTTTCAAGAATAACAAGGACATAGTTTATATAAATTGTTGAGTATTTCTAGCAACAAATTTGGCGACTTCGCTTGACACAAAATGAGAACTATGCTCATAGAAATTGGTTTCATTTTTTAACGAGATTGACACATAATGGGAACCATGCTCATTAAAAATGAAACAAATAACCTTGAGCATGGTTTACTTCTGGTTTCAAGCTCGTTAAAAAATCAAACTGACCTTGAGCATACTTTTATTCTCTTTCCAGCTCGTTAAAAAATGAAATGGGCCATAGCAAGCATAGTTATCTTTATGTTTCAATGTTGTGTAAAAATGAAATAGTTCACCTTGAGCAAAGTTCCCCTTTCGTGTCAGGCTCGTTAAAAAGTGAAACAGATTCTTCCATTGTGTCAAGACTAAATATTTTGAACCTTCATTTCATCTACTTGTAAAGAAGACAAAACAAAGCTTGGGGGGCATGTACCCTACCACCATTTGTTGTATTTAAGTTACTTGACAATTATACTTGGGGCAAGTACCAACCACTTCACATAATGTTGTGGAGTCACCTGTCAATGGGAGTCATTTTGAGCATACTTTCTTGTAATTCCGAGCTTTCTAAACCATGAAACGACACTTTGAGCATATTTTTTCTCTGTTCCAATCTTGTTAAAAAATGAAGAAAATGCCTCAAGCATTTTTTCAACTAATCTTTAAGCTCGTTGAAAACAATAAGATGGTGTTGAGCTTACTTTTCATTTTTCGTGCTCTGGTTAAAACATAAAAAGTGGTTTGAGCTTACTTTATCACTTTTTCATGCTCTAGATTCAAACATGAAAAAGGTTTCAAGTGCCTTTTATACCTTCGACGTGCTCGTTAAAAATTTATTGAAGAGGTATCGAGTATACTTTTACTATTTTTCAGACTCGTTAAAATTGGTTTATGAAAAAAGAACCCTAATAGAGTCCTATTTAAGTTCTTTTCAAACTCGTAAAATGTGAAAATATTATCGAGTGAACTTGTATTTTTCACGCTCATAAAAGGATTACAAGATTCTTCTTCCTGGAGATAGTTTACCCCTTTTTTGGACCAGGGGTAACTACTTACAAGAAAGGTATACTCCAGCCAGTCATGACTATAAGAGTTCTCTTGGGAACTATTTTATACTTTTTTGGGCCCTAGGGACTAAATCATATGAGCCCTTGTGTTCAGTGTGCTGATGTGCTGATGTTATTTATTCAGTGTGTTGATGTTGTTGTGGTTATGTGAATGAAGACATGATGTACATTATTCCTGCTAACAAAATATTGTTGAGATTTGTAGATAGTGACAATGAAACATTCCAATATTCAGTAGTTGATCCTATGGTTCCTAGGCCTACCAGTCTGAAATATTATATAATTGTAGAGCATGCATTGGACTCATCCTTGTTTATTCAGCTTCATAAACTAGATTTCTTCAAACAAGCCAGAGATATGATTTTTGCATATGTGGTCAAAGCCACTAAGATGGAGAAAAGGATTAGAGAGTGACTGAAAAAAGTAGGATATTTCCTTCATTTATGGCTTCATAGTATGTTTGGTAATAGGTTCACAGTATGTTGAAGGTGTTTAAGGATACACTTAACCATGATCACAACTAACATGGTGATAGGGGGAGAGAAAATAATATTATGGGCTATGATGATTGTTGAAGGAGTGTCCTTGATGCATGTTTAACCTTATGATAACTAAATCGTTCTTAAAATGATGACTTCTATATTTGGATATAATTAGCAAGAATAACCTCAAAAACACTTGTTGTTGATTATACGACTTATATAGAGCTAGTTATCGAGATTTGTATCATTGTATGAAGAAAACTCCTGGAAATCACATGAAGACTTGAGAGCATGTCTGGATGAACATATGGAGAAGCTTGAAGACTAATTTATAAGGGAACATCTATGAGAAAATTTAAGTACTGCACACTGTTGTGCAAACACATTGTATGCCCAATGGCAGATTTGAAGTATTCTAGACAAAGAAGTTTAGTGGCATATTTGAATATTGTTTTAATACATCTTGAGGATAGTTCATGGAAAAAGATTTACATATGAAAGAAGTGTAGAAAGGGTGTATTCTTAAACATTAAACAATTGTAGCAGTGCAATCAATAAATTCATGATATGATGATATGCCATCATTACCCTTGTTAAGTTATGGAACAAATTGTAGTAAATTTTGTGAGAAGAAAAGGTGCAGATCCAACATTCAAATCCCCTCAAATCTTGTTTTTTCAAAGGCAAACTCAATCCTACTAAAATATATATCAGTCCTGATCAAGCTTAGAATTTGAATAGCCTAATGACTTCTTACATTAACAGTGACAATCTTGGGAACCTGACCTCTTAGTAAGTTATTTTGGAATGAATATAATTTTAGACTAATTTGGGTTTTTCCTTAAGACGTTCTACGTCTACCAAAGCATTGAAGATAGTTGAAATATCATGACATGAAATCCTGAGGAGTTAACAAGTAAATACCACAAGGATATGACCTTCTTCACATTAATTTGACAGAAAATTGCAATGACACGTAAAAGGGAGTGATTTGTTTTGACAACTTAACTGGACAGTGATCAAAGTGACCAGACTATGGACTCCTCACTGATGTGGTTGTGATAGCTTATTGATATGATAGTTGATTGCATATGGACATGAGAGCACCTTGAAGGAATCCAAGTACTGCTAAGCATATGGATGTAGCTACATATATACGAAGTGATCATCAAACACTGAATTTTGTGATGTTTGAATATTCAAAATAGCCTACATATACATTCATTTTCAAGTATCCAAAGGATAATTGACATGACATCAAATGGTTTTTCAAGGTACAACAAATAAGGTTCATTGCATGACACAATAAGTGATGGTTTTGGAAGCAACATAAGCATTAGCATTCACAACTTGTAAATTAAATGACATGATCCTTGACATCGAAAGTGAATTTGATGAAAAACAAGTGTGATTGATGAAGCTGCAAGGTCAAAATCGTATCTTGGCGAAGACTTTTGAAATCATTTGTATAGATAAAACCCTTGAATACAATTAAAGAAAATTTGAAGTTTGAACCATTCCCAGCCTAGAAGAAATGCCATTATCATGCTCAACAGTCACAATAAATTAACTTTGAACACTCGGTTTTTCGTTAGATGGGTTAGATTCAGAATGTCTCCTAATGGTGGAATCTCCACTGGATGGCATAAAAGGACTAAACATATGCTCCAAGGTATGAATTGTCCCTCACAAAATCACCTTATAGACTTCCAAAACATAAAACTTCAGAGAATACTTTATATATATATATATATATATATATATATATATATAACTTCTCAAATTACCAATTTGGATTTATTTTATATTATGAACAGATTTCTAGAGGCAAAATCTTGATTTCATACTATCTCTTTCTCCCATATCTTCAGAGAATTCAAATTTCCTAAACCATTTTGAAATTAATAATCAAATCTGGAGATCTTAATATTTGGAAATTCTATTGTCTTTTTCTAGTAAAAGTGTTTTGAAAGTTTGGATATTTTATAGATGGAATGTTTTGCTAACCAGAAGACTACACTAAATAAATACAGTCTTGGCTGAAAACAATTATTTGTTTTTATGAAAGAGGTTTAAGGCTAAGCAATGCATATTTAAAGACATGCTCATTTTGATCTGTGGATTTATGGCTACTCTTACATGTACAAAAAGTTAACATAGGATGATTTAGTTTCCTAGATTGGGATATGCCTCTGTTTTATTGTTGATTTAACACAAATTGATCCAGGAGTTGCAGGAGACTGACAACAGAGAATCGTGGGTTGTTGAAGTCTGGTTGGACAGTATATTGGAAGGCTATATCACTGAGTTTGCGGTTGATACTACTAATTCCTACAGCAATGCAGAAAGGGAATTCTTCAACAGACCAAGAGGTAGGTTCTTATTATCTTTACAATTATTAATTAAGATGCATGTCTGTGAAAAAGGCATATTGAAGATGCACCTCAAGTAGTAGAACTCTGGTGTGTGAAGGCTGTGGATACCACAAAGAAAGGGGGGAGACGAATGGAAGGATAAGGGGTAGATGGGTGAAATATTCGGCAACACTATAAGAGAAGCTGAGGAAGAAAGTGATCTTATGAGGGGAGGAGAAAGGTTTCAATAAGAGAAGTGGCATAGGACAGGGGAAGTTCCTGTTGTGGTCAAAATGCAAGACCGCAAAGGAATACCACATGGTATGAAGAAACCTAGAGCAACAAAGAGGATGACCAAGATACGCTCATGAAAGCATTAAGATAAACCCCCAGCAGCAATGTTCCCACACCTCTACGCACTACGCCACATTCAGGAAGAAAGAAAAGTTCCACATCAAATTTTCCTATGTTCCAGCAACATTCAAGTAGTAGATTAGCACCTGTAGGAAGAAGGCCCAGGATGGCAGGAAATGAAGCTAAGTTACCTTTGTTCCATGGGAACGAGACTGAGGATCCAGAACAATATTGGTTCCTGTGTGAGGCAGTATGTACTATTAGGGAAACTATAAATAATGATGTTAAGAAGGGCCAATTGGCGATAACCCTTCAGGGTCATGCACTAGATTGGTACATGAAATTTGTACAAGTTCCTACGAGGACTCAGGAAAAGACATTGGCAGAAGTCAGGAGAGGACTTATTGAACAATTCATAAAACCAAAATCTGAAGCACCGTACATTACAGAACTGATGGAAACTAAGTAGTATCCCAATGAGACTATTTGGGACTTTGATCAAAGATTCAAGACATTAATGGAAAGAGTCAGTTTGAGATGAGCGACATTCAGCATAAGGAATGGTTTATTGCAGCATTGTTAACTCATATCAGACTACCACTGATGCAGTAGAATACTGAAACTAAAGCGAGGCTCTAGAGATCACCATGAAGCTGGAAGATTCACTTGTTGGAGAAAATGGAGTCGGTATGAACCAATTTCAGATGTAGTTAGTGAACTTGACACTCCAGTTGCAAGACATTAAGAACTAAAAGGAACAATGTGAGGATATCTGGTGTACTCAATGTCGTGCAAAAGGACATACCAAAGAGCCTTGCCCAGATTTCTGAAACTACCTGTTGTCAGGGGCACTGAACCCATTGAGTCGTGGAAGTTTACCATGGTGCAACATTTTTCAAGTATATGGGCATCGACATTAAGAGTGTGGGTACATGCAGAAGATGGTGAAGAAGTCGACAAACCTATACTGCTTGCTTTATCGATTTGTTAGGCATGAAGATAAATATTGTCACACATACAACCTACTCCAGGAGAGAACATACAACTCATATTATGTGAAGGGAGAGGATCATCGGGCAGTGCAGCAGCCACAACTGCAGGTGGTGCAACCACCACCTAAACCACAGTATGTACCACCACCGTAGATGTAGTTTATACCACAACAACCAAAACAACAGTTTTCACCACAACCGCAGTTTAATCAGATGCAGATGGTTCCATAGTATCCAGAGTACGTTAATTCAGTGCAGTGTGTCTAGAAGTATCCAAATCCCCTATAGCAGTAATTTTCACAACCATAGTACCAGCAACAAGGAATATTATGTGGCGTATTCTAAGGACAAGGAGGAGGCTTTGGTCAAGGAGGAAGGTGAGATCACGTACTCGTCCAATGTTATAATTGCTATGTACTAGGGAATTATCAAATAAATTGCCAACAATTACAGTGTTCGTGTACATATTGTACTGCTATTGATCACACTGTAGAGAACTGTGCACAATTGATTTTGAGGTGGTAGGATGGAAATGTTCTGCAATTGTAGATCAAAACCAATTGCAGAGCCAGAATCAGTTGCAGAACCATAATCAAGTGCAGAACTAGAACCAGTTGCAGAATCAAAACCAAATTCCAGTTCATAACCATAATACAAATTAGAATGTGAATAAGCCTATGAATCCACCACTGAACCAAAATCAAGGATCGACGATTGCGACGATCTTGGTGAATCCCAAAATGCGGGATTTTGATGTCATTGTCATCACTTGTGGAGGTGAGATGATTGGAGAATATAGTGCGATACCACAAGTACGGTTAGGTAGAAATAAGAAATTCCAAATGACGTCAATGTGGAGAAATATACATTCTTCGAAGCATGGGATGAGATGTGCAGAAACTCCAATCAGTTACCTCTTTATGAAATGCCTACTGCTTTTGATTCCAATTTGGAGGAAGGACCATCATGACAACATGGTGCCTTTCAGAAATTATTTGAGAGTTTCTTGTCACTAGAAAGAGATACTGATGTTCTTGTTGAGATTGGGACTCTATTGCATCGACCGACTAAGGGACAAAAGGATTCTGGAGTGAATATTTTGCATAAGAAAAATATGGGAAATAAATGCGCATGAATATACATATTGGGGACTATGAGGTAGATTCATTCATCTTGGATCTAGGCTCATATGTTAATATTCTGATAAGACAGACATGGAAAAATATGGGGAGCCCAACGTTGATCTGGTCTCCTGTGCAGTCGTGACTCACTAACCAAGCTATAGTAATGCGAATTGGCAGAGTTTCACACCTTGTTGTGGAATTAGAAGGTATGAAGACCTATGTCGAATTTGACATGATTGAAGTCATTGATGGTGCAAAATCCTATCCAAAATTGCTGGGGATCAAATGGGACAATGATAGTATGGAAATGATTAATTTTAAGAAGCACGTGATGACATTTGCGAATCAAGACATCAGAGTCATTGCCCCAATGGATCCAAATGAAGGGTGAAGGTATATTGAGCCAATGAAAGATGAAGTTGTCATAGGATTGGATCATGCTTATAAAATTTTAGAATACTATGTCCATCCGACGGCTGATGGGGAATCTAGTTGGCACAACGCTAGCTTTGTGTCTTCTGACTTTGATGACACTTTAGAAAACTGGCAGAACCTCTTGCATGAAGTATCGCTACGAAAGTGTAGCTTGATTATGCAGTCACTATGTCGCATCGTGACTAAGTCCATTGAGTTTCCAATTTATGAAGGACTACCTGAGTTATTTGAGTTTCTCATTGAATTCGAAGATAAAGTGTCAGAACCACAATGGTTGTTGGTGTTGGAAGAAGCACTGAAGGCTACCCCAGCACGCTGGTGGGAAACCCATGAGAATTTGATCATTGGATGGTATCAGTGTCAAAGACTGATGACAGTTCATTTTGGAGATGCATAAGTATACCACACTGGAAGATATGATGGACTGAATAGTCATATTGATCATTTGATTGAATGTTATACCTTGTGTACATCACGATGAAAGGATGAGTGGGTCCATTCCTTTGTCCAGACATTGGATGAAATGAAACGATATTTGTATGTATCAACTGAGTTGCGTAGAGGATCACCACTTGGGAGGAATTGACAATTTTATTTACTCACACCTTCAGTTTTGTGGACACCAATCCAGATGTTCATAATGCACTGCAGCTTATCCCCAATGTTGTTATGAAGTTAGTGTTGGTCGCATATCCAGTGGATCCACATGCGCATTATCTCATGCATTTGATGATGGAATGTTATAATATGTCAAGAAATACATATGATGATGATCTACAGAATATGAATATTCTGGAAACAAAAGGGAGTTGGGATGTTATAGCACCTGATGTACCAACGGATCGAATGAATCAGTCGTTAAAGATAAGAAAGGTCAGCATTGGGACATAAGAGAGGGCCAAAGTTTGCAAGTGTTAGAGACTAATGGGATGAAGAAACGATGGCAAAGATTACAGTCATGTTTCATGAATTCCAATATTTGTTTCCTATTAAGTTTTCTGAGATGAAGGGGATACTGAAATATTTAGGAGAGATGAAGATCCCATTGAAACAAGATGCTAAACAAGGAAGCAACCGTATCGGCTGAATCCGTGATACTAGGAGAGAGTAAAAGATGAGATTGTTAGGATGCTCGATTTTGGAATAATTGAGCCAGTTGAAGAATCAAAATGGATTAGTCTGATGGTATTCCAAGACAAAAATACAGGTGAGGTTCAGATCTACGTCAACCTAAGAAAATTCAATGATGCATGCATGCATGATCCATTTTCCACACCATTTACTGATGAAGTTTTAGAAGGAGTAGGCAGTAAGGAGATGTATTATTTCACATACAGATTTTCTAGATATCACTAGATAAGGATCGCAAAAGAAGATTGAATTAAAAAAACATTAGTTAATAAATGGGGTTGTTTACAGTACACCGTGATGCCTTTTGGGTTGAAGAATGCCCCTGCGATATTTTCCCAGGTTGTTGTCGCTGCATTCAAAGATTTTATTCTGAATTTCTTGCAAGTTTATATGGATGATTTGATATTTTATGGATTGATCTGAGACCATATGGAAAACTTGCGATTGATGCTGGAAAGATGTCGATATCATCAGATCACGCTAAAATCAAAGAAGTGTCTTTTCTATGTACCTTTTGGGATGTTGTTGGGTCACATCCTTTGCAAGAAAGGAGTGTTGGTTGACCCTACGAATATTGCGTTGATTTTCAGCTTACCACCGCCTACAAATGTAAATATGCTTAGAGCGACGTTGGGGAACACATGGTATTATCGCAAGTTCATACGAGGGTATGATGCGATCACAGCTCCCATGGAGAAATTATTGAATAAATATGCAACGTTTGTATGGAGTCAAGAGTGTCAAGGAAGTTTTGACACACTGAAAGCCAAGATGGCTTCTGCACCAGTACTAGTTTTCCCTTATTGGAACAAGGAGTTCCATGTTCATGTGGATGCATCATCCATTCTACTGGGAGTGGTACTCATGCAACCAGGAGAAGTAGATATAGATCACCCGATTTCTTTTGCTAGTTGGAAGTTGTCATCTACAGAGAAAATTTATATGACCACAGAGAAAGAAGGTCCGGCGATGGTATATGTGCTAGAGAAGTTTAGGAATTACCTATAGGGAGGTTATTTCAATATGTTTACAAACCATTCTACTTTGAATTACCTAGTCAATAAGCCTGTGTTAGGGGGGAAGATATGTCACTGGATACTCCTCTTTTAGGAGTTGGATTTTGATATAATTGTGAAGCCGGGTCGCTTGAATGCGGGCCCTAATCATTTATCCTGAATTGAGAGAGGAGAAGAGACAACAAACATTGAATATGGATTTCCCGATGCGCAGTTGTTTAGAATCGATATGGTTGATGATTATTATGATCAAATCATTCATTTTTTGGAAACAGGAACCGCACCGAAGGACCTTACTACAAGTCAGAAGAAGTAGTTGGTGTTTAACGCCTCAAATTTCCAATTGATCACTGGATAGCTATATAAACTAGGACCAGATGATATTTTGCAAGGATGTGTCCTACCACATGAACAAGGGCAGATTTTGGCAGAGGCCCATGCGAGAGTTGCTGGTGGACATTATGGAGGATGAGATACTATGAGAAAGGTGCTTCGTGCATGGCTTTGGTAGCCCACTGTGCATAATGATGTGACAGACTATGCAAGGAGTTGTGATTTCTATCAACGAATTGGAAATCCATCAAGGAGGGATGATATGTCACTAGTACCTCAGGTGACATTGCAGCCATTTGATAAATGGGTTGTGGACTTTTTTGGACCAATCAACCCACCTGGGAAGAGAACTAGTGAGCATTATATCATTACAGCGACAGACTATTTAACAATATGGGAGGAGGCCGCACTAGTCGGGGATTGCACACTTGCGACAACAGTGAGGTTCCTATTTGACAACATTATTACACGGTTTAGGTGTCTAAGGATATTGATGAGTGACCAGGGAAGTCACTTCATCAATCATCATGGTATATGCGCTAATGGAGGAGCTACATATACAACATAAGAAGAGTACCTCGTACCATCCCAAGAGAATGGGACGGTGGAGGCATTCAACAAAATATTGGAGCATGCACTTACAAAGGTATATAATGCAAACCATGGTGACTAGGACTTAAATATTCCAGCAGTCTTGTGGGAATATCACACAACTTGCAAGATATTGATGCGACGTACACCATTTAAGTTGTGTATGGGAAAGATGTAGTTATGCCTATGGAGTACATTGTTCTGAGTCTGTGCATTTCCATAGAAATGGGCATGGATGATTAAGAAACACTGGAAGAACAATAAGACCAGTTAGTTCATCTCAAGGAAGACCGCTTTGTTGCAATTTTTCATCAATGCATTGAGAAGGATCGATAGAATGCTTAGCATGATCACCATGTAAAGAATAAGAAATTTCAACAAGGGTATTTGGTGTTGTTATACGACAGCAAGTTCATGAAGCATATAGGTAAGTTACAGATGCATTCGTTAGGTACATATATTGTTAATTAAATTACTTCAAGAGGTTCAGTTCAACTGTAGCAGTTAGATAGAGCGATGTTTCCAAATCTAGTGAATGGTAGCAAGCTGAAGCCCTATAGGACAGGCCCAAAACTGTGCAATGCTTGAGGCACTGTGCAATGAACAAAAAACTAGGTAGGATGATGTATGAAAGGATGGCGCACCAAGAGGAGGTGGATGCACATGAGTAGAAGTCAGTAGTGCGGTTAGGAGGTCATGTTGCGAAAACCATATGGCTGCACACAGATTCAAATCAACAATAAATGAAGACAATTAAAAGAAGTTAACCGATGACACTTGTTGAAGAGAAATGCATTTATGGTCGCTCCGATCGTTGGATTGATAGGATCACCATCGAATTCAGGTCATTAATGATGGATCTGGTCATGATGATCGCGTTGATGTGGTAATGATGAGTATGAATCAACTTGATGCTATAAGAAAAAGCTCAACATGGTCAGAAGACACCATTGTGCATATTTTAGCAGAATTGCAGAGTTTAGCAGAACTACAGAGTTGAGCAGAACTCCAGAGTTGTAGAGCGAGTTTCCAAGTGAATTCAAGCAAAGTGAGTGAATTGCTAAGTACAGAGAGGGTGTGTAACTGTTAAAGTCTTGCAGGGCATTATTTCACCATGTAGAGTGACTTAGTGAACAGGATTCACCAATTAGATCAGTCACCATCATGGAAGAGATTGCTAGTATTCATATAGGCTCATCATCAGTGTCGAAGAAGAAGCGAAAGGGTCAAAAACCTACCTCTTTGGCATCGCAAAAGAGACAAAACATAACATCTACGAGGGAAGAGGTGGAGACTATGCAGAAGGGGCCATCGAGCTTGGGAGCTGTTGAGTCAGTGACTTGTACAAGGGTGTCTGTGAAGGACATCCCTGGGTACATACCCCCCAGTCTACCTGGTGTGAAGCCCAAAAATCCCATGAAAAATAGGAAGTATCAAATAATGATGTCAACGATACCACAAGGAATGGTATGCACTTATAACATCATTAATGTGATGATGCAGATGAAATACAAAGACCATGACTTGCTCGCACTAGAGGATGTTGTGAATGAACCTTATGTGCCAATGGTAGCACTCGGAGGCAGACCAATAGAGTGCATTCCGCATGACTGGGTGCATGGGTTGGATAGAGCTGGATTTCTAGGTTTGATTAACATGTTGCACTTTGGGCAGTCGACCGAAGTAAACACATGTGTGAAGTAGCTTTTGGCATGCTTCCATGGATGATTCTTTTGGATGGATAAGTCGATCGAGGTCATAGTGGGAATGATTTCAGAAATAATGGGGCTTTTGAAGGATGGGCCAAACCCCTTGTAGTATTTCCACAAAAAGGACAATGACAAGAAGCTTGTGGCAACATTGAAGAATCATTATGCTTTAGAGTGCGACAAGAGGGATTACCGCATCGACAATATCAATGATCGAGCAGTGCACATTGGCACAAGGATTTTGGCCAACAAAGTGGTCAAGAAGAACTACCCCTCCCAATGTAACTGGGGGGTGGTTGCATGTGCTGAGTAGTGTGTGCAAGGCATACAAATGAACTGGTCAGTATTTCTCATGAAGCAGTTAGTGGAGGATGCAGTGGCAGTACATGCGGGTGAGATACCATTCACATATCGTTGGTTTCTCATCTTGATCATGTTAGTGGCTTGGATGGAGCCAGATGACTACCAGGCAATGGATGTAGAAGCAATAAAGGTATGAAAGGGAGCAGGATATCAGAATTTATGGTGGGTAAAAGAACCGAAAATATTGACGGATTGTGCGATCTAATATTGGATCTATTGGGAAGTGCTGGAGGAAACAACGATGAAAGTTCAAAGGTTATATGAGGAAGACACAACAACATATGAGAGGATTGCGAGGTTTGCAATTGGACCACACACCATTCACGTACAAGAATGATGCGAACCGTACAAGAAATAGTTGTTGACGCCTCATAAATTGTCTGATGCATAGTTGGAAGTGATGGTTAATGATTGTCCTGCAGAATGGAGAGAACCAGTCAGTTTGGATGAAGTATCAATGCGGCCCCCGGTGGATGCACCTATTGATCCAGTGCACAAGAATGACCAAGAAAGTGATCAGGATTTAGACCAAGAATCATCAATGACACCTATATACCCAGAAGCATAATGTATGTTCAACAAATTAAGAACAAAGAGGAACATGGAAAAGGGTTCGAGTAGTAGCACCGTGTCAACAATGGAGGCACAGTTGAATTGTCTTGTCAAGGCCATCACACATGCAATTGATGCAACAACAAAGGAAATGATGAAATCTGTGCAGGATGGATGCACAAAGGTAAGAACAAAACTTGATTCAATATATAATGTTGTCTCAAAGAGAGTGCCAAAAAGCACGACTATGCAGAAGTTCATGTTGATCAGCACTGATCTACAGGTTAGGAATGTTCAAATTTCCTTGACTATGATTGACGCTAGAATATTGGAGTTAAATACCTCCCTACATTATTTGTAGGACATATCATTGGATATGAATGTGTTGTCCATGTATATGTTGGTACATATGCAATGAGTTTCCAACCATGAGTTGGAATACTATAGAAAGAAGTTAGCGATTGGTACTTGCGGTCACAAGAGAAAAAGGAGAAAGCACATCAAGAAGTTGAGGAATTGCAGCAAGAAAAGGAGAAGCTAAAGGAAGAGAAAGCACAAGAAATAAAATCACTAAAGAAAGCGCAAGAGGAATTGAAGGTGAAGAGTGCAGCAAAGATTATGGAGTTGAAGAAGGAACAAGATCGCCTTGTTGTTGAGAAGGAACATCTCTTTGATAGTGGAGCCGAGTTGGAAGCGGCAGTTGTGGATTCCTGCCAACACATCTTAGAGAGTACCATGGAGCTAGATTTCATGGCCAAAGCACAACAGCTTGGGGCCATCATCGCCTATTTATAGAAGGACAACAACATTTTGGAGGCCTTGACAAACCCAGCCACACCACCAAAGAAAATAGCAGAATGATAGAGTGCCATAGAATATTTGGTGACACAAGTTGAGGAGCTGGAGCAAGAGGCAAAGAAAGTGGCGGATGCAACTACGCATTTTTGGGGAAACATAGTGTAGTATGAGAAGTTGGTGCAACTGACCACATAGTTGCAGGAAGCAGAAGGGTAGTTAGCGACATTGAGAATGATGCCACCAATGGTTCAAGACACGCGATCTGCAGAGCTGAAGTAGTTGCAACAATGCGTTGGGAAGGCCAATGAGAGTCAGCGAAAGTGCACTGAAAAGTTAGATGAGTTCCAAGATATCGACATGCATCTTTCTAGTAAGGCACTTACTGCATCACAGGCCTTGCAGGAAGGTAAAAAGGAGATTGCTGAGAAAATGGTTGAGCACCAAGTCACCCATGATTTTATGACAAGCTAGGATATAGTTGAAAATATCAGAGGACAGGTGAAGGAGATTACTCAATAGTATGAATATTTCAATATCAAGATTACTGAGTATACCATGTCTAGCTAGCATGGCTCAAAGGAGAGCCACAAGATTGTGTTGGGGGGTTGTTGGCAAGGGGCTTGGGATAAGGTAGTTACACAGCATCACGGATTTTGCACAAGCTCAAAGACACCGCGCAAGTGAAAGATGGTGCACAAGGTAGAAAATAGAATATTTTATATATTTTGTGTCACCTTTTGTATTTTTGGACCATATTTTGTGGATATTGGTTATTATTTTTAAGAATCGGTTAAGAATTAGTTAGAAGTTGTATAAGTGGACCTTAAATGTAAAGGCACAACCCTATAAGTATATTTTGAATTGCAAGTGTTAGATATCTTTTAAAAAAGTGGAGAATCCAAGATTAGTGAAGAATATCTTTGAGTATCTGAACTAAGATTGGTTGATCTGTGAACTGTGATTTTGTGCAGAAGTAATCATGATAAGGCAAAAGTTGATCTAAATCGGGGTTTTCTTTTCTGGTTTACTATTTTACTATTTTTCACTGACTCAATGATGAATGTTATGTGAATCTGTGACATGGATCTATGATGCGATCTTTCCCTATTTTAAATGATGTTATCTTGTTGGATCTGTTTACGCATAAATTTGTTTACCACAGTTATGATTGAAGGATGCGATCTGTTGAAGAATGATAATGAATGGTTATGTGAATGCATAAGTCAAACGATATGTTAATGTTGCACTAAGATGCCAAGTTTATGTTACATTTTCCTCTTCCCTTTTCTATGGAAACTTGGTTCCATCAGCTCTCCCTCAAACATCTCGAGTGAGACCTCATCCACTCTGTGGGTGTTGCTAGTGTTAGCACTATATTTGAAAAAAATTTGTAAGTGCTCTTTAGATTAATGGGTTAGCATAATATTTCATCATGGGTCGTCAAATGAAGAGAGGGATTTGATCTATGGTGGTGGATCATTCCGCTGTTTGAAACATGGGTGAGAAATTGGAATGTTCTCATCAGCAAAATGGAGGTAAAAGGTGTCAAATATCAACGGCTCAAATTAAATAGGTTGTAGATCAATGGTGGAAAGAAATTTTCATAGATCGAAGATGCAAGGAATAAACTAAGTTTTCAGATTTTCGGAATCCGTTAAAAAGATGCAATTTTGAAAGGCTAAGATTGATACAAGGTAAGATCGATGGCGTTTGAGCATTCTGTAGATTGGACATGCTCGGATGAAAGAATCTTTCAAATTTGTGGAATTGGTTAACTAGTGGAAATATCGGATGGACGAGATGTGAGCGGAGATAGATAGTTGTAAACAATTCTACAGATTGAAGTAGCGTAGAGAAAGTCCAAATTGAAATCTGTAGAAAGTGGCAAGGGCCACGTTGATCAACAATTGTAATAGTGGCAAGGTTTTGATCAATGGATAAGGTGCATTACAGAAGAGGAAGTTTCTCAATTGATCAGGCTTGAAATGATTAGCGGAATGTTAAATATTTTCACGGTTTGATGGTTCTGATGAAGGTAGATTGTAGATCAATGGTTGATATTGATTCCACCGAATCAAGTTGTGCAGGTTGATAATGTTGAGTCTTGGTATTGAGATCTTGCACATGAATGGCTTATATTTCAAAGAAGAAAAAATATACGGTATAGATTGCGGGAGATGTGCAATGGTTATGAGGCATAAAAAAATATAAAAACATCTACGTGGAGTTTAGAGGTTTGTTTTTTTCGAGCATTGGAAATTGATGATAACCCTGACTGTGCGCAAAGTGCCAACATGGACGATTCAGAACAATGTACTTCTCAACAAGCTAGGAATCCTGAAAATTTCCAAATACTTGTAAAAATGGATGAAATAGAAGTGGTAGAAGTGGCAAATAGTGAAAAGTTAGGGGGTTTCCTATCAAAAGGTTGAGGAAAGCTTTGAAGACAAAAATGTTGAATTTTTTTATATCATTTTACTGAATGAAACAATTGAGACGGCTAAAAATAAATTGAAAATTATTAAGGACCAGGGTAGTGAGACCCATGGTTTTTTCAAGTCTTTCTTTTATTTTTTCTCTATTGACCAGACCCCCAATTTCCCTGAATTCGTCGAGTGGTGTGTGAATATTTATTCTACATATCAATAAGTCGTCATGGATAAACCTAATTCTAGGATAGTTTTCCCTATTCATGCCTCTATTATCCGTAAAACTCTATTTGTCCCTAATGATTTTTTTCATTTATCCCAGGACTACAAAGAAGAAAACATCATACAATTCTTCCAAAATTCTGCAGCTGAGAGTAAGGAAACCTTTTTGAAGTCATCTTCAAAGCCCGATAGTGGGGTTATAATTTTATCTTACCCTATTGACCTGGTTTTGTTTAATTAAGAAACCCAGTCATGTATAAATTTAGCTAGCCAATTTTTGCGATTAGACACTAATGGTTATGTTACAGAGTCATTATTGAGTCTATTGTCTATCTTAAGTACTTTCCCAATTGATTCTAAACTTCTAGTTCAGTCTTTCCAATCTTGTTGCCTTAATTTTGATGAGTTCCTAGCTAAGAAAATTTGTTCTCAGTTAGTCAACTTCCACAGTACCATAGTTTTCAGATTCCACTCCTTTTTGTTGAAGATGTTCTTATCAAATAATGAAGATAACCTATAGTATTCTGAGTTGATAATCACTGATGAAATGACCCAGAATTATTGCAAGTTCATGAATTGTTTGATGGCAGAAATATACAGCATTTTCTTTCAGGAAAGATTTCCCAAGGTATTTCCACAGATGAAGGAAACATTGCAACTTTCCCCTAGTAAAATAATAGGAGACTGGTTCCTTTTGAAGTCTAAAACAATTCTAAGGTTATATGGATTTGTGCACCAGCCGTATATTCTTCCAGCCTTTCTAACAACTATAATATTTTCTTTGGAATTTTTTAGACAAAGGCTTATAGTTGAGGAACAACACATATTAAACTTAAGGAAGAGTCTAGATATTAAATTTCCTTGGGAGGAAAGGCCATATGTTGTAAAAAGTAGAGCTTCTCTACCAATAATTGATAATCTGCTCAAAAGCATGGGGTTTTCTTTGGGATCTGCTATCAACTATGATCCACATAGGGTAATCTCTAAAAGAATACATACAAAAAAAAAGCCTTTTGAACTTACTAAAGTAGCTGGACTCAGAGAGGAAAATAATTGGGAATAATATCCTAGCCAAACCCCAGATAATATTAGCATGGAACAAGACTCTGTCTCATCCATACTTGGAAATAATTATCCCCCAATGGATATTTCTAACATAGTTGCAGTTGCTGGTAATATTTCATCATTAATAAGTTTTTTCAAGAAATTCAAAGAAGAGAGAACATCCAGATTTCATGGAGACTAAAGAAGTAGACACTACTAGTACACCAAAGAAGCATAAAATTGAACAAGAGGGACTAATGGTACAGGTGAAGAAGAGCAGTGTGAAAGGTAGACAAAAGCAAGAAAAATACAAAGTAAATGGTTTGGACCTTCAAGAATAAGTATTTGATGGAGTAACCCCAAATAAGTATACATCAAAATATGAGTGGTTGAATACCTATAGGGAAGTGGCTGATAAAACCTTTTATGAAACAGTAAAATTATATGAGGAAGTGAGACAATTTCCAAAGTTGGATGTAAATTTAAAAACCATAAGGGATAATTCCAAAGATACTTTGAGTTTGGCCATGACTGTTGGTAATAAGGTTTCAGAGGTGAATGTAAACTTAGAGAATATCCCTACCATAGATATGATACACTTTCACAAAGAAATAGGTGATATCATATATACAAGATTGCTTAAATCTATATTACATGAGGTTTCTAAACTAGAGTCCAATAGAAAGAAAGCTCAGGACCTCCGAAGGAAAGAAAAGGTTGAGAACAAGGCCCTTCGAATTAAAGTTAAAAATTTACAGGAGGAATTATTGAAGGTTGATGGGAAGTCAGAAAAAGGAGCATTGGCAGTTGTTTGATGAAAAAGAGAAATAAGTTCAAGTACTAAAAAAGAAATTGAAAATTCCTTCCACTAAGCTTATTCATACCTCTAAATTAACAGATTTTGAGAAGGGAAAAGAAGCATTAAACACTGAATTGATTGATTGTAAAGCCAAGCTGTTAAAGCTTGAAGAAAAAGAAAAACATTAGGAAAGTGATGCTAAGCTTCTGATAGAAAATGAGCAGGACCTAAAAGATAAGGTGACAGCAAAAGAAAAATAATTACATGAAAAATGTGAAGAAAATAAAAATCAATCTATTGTTCCTTCTGTAGAAATAGATGTAGACTCTCTTTCTAAAGCAATGTCTCAAGTAAACCTGAAAGATGTAGAACTCATGGAGTTGAAGAAACAAAACAATAATCTAGAAGTGACCATTTTGAAAAGAGAACAAGAGAAGAAGGAAGTAGAGGAAAAATGTCAAGAAGTAATGAATCAGAATATCTAGTTAACAAAACAAGTGGTTGACCAAATGGCCTTCCAAGGGGACATACACATTAGAGGAAATTTCAACTCAAAATGGGCCTTTTAACTTTTATTCAAATTCCATGTCATCATGTGTTATCCAATGAAATTGCTTTAAATTTGAAATACCGTATAGGTCTTAAACACTTTTTTAATATAAATTTGGGGATAGGTATCATAAAAAAATTTACGTTTTTTGTTTGTATTTTTGACATATCTCCCTGTGTTTTTACTCAAATTTCGATCGGGAGAGCTCATTGGATGCATAATTAAATTCTGCATCCAACGAGTACCCACTCGGCATACTTTTGATCGACCCCGCTACCCCAAAAACAAGAAATACCTGAAAAAATGGAATGATGATGCATAATTAAATTCCGCATCCAACAAGTACCCACTCGGCATACTTTTAAAGGACCCCGCTACCCCAAAAACAAGAAATACCTGAAAAAATGGAATGATGATGTCATCATTCCATTTTTTCAGGTATTTCTTGTTTTTGGGGTAGCGAGGTCCGTCAAAAGTATGCCGAGTGGGTGCACATTGGATGCAGAATTTAATTATGCATCCAAAGAGCTCTCCCGATCAAAATTTGAGTAAAAACACAGGGAGATATGTCAAAAATACAAGGGTGAATCCATGGACCTGGGTAACACTTTTTGGCAAGCGGATTTGGGAAAAACCAAAAAAACATACCTCGACCGAGGTTTTATTAAGCCCTCGACCGAGGTTTTAATACCTCGACCGAGGGTAAATAAAGCCCTCGACCGAGGTTTTTTTCAGCCCTCGGTCGAGGTATTTATTAACCCTCGGTCGAGGTATTAAAACCTCGACCGAGGGTTAGTAAATACCTCGACCGAGGTATGGACCTCGACCGAGGTATGTTTTTAAAAAAAATTATAAATAGGGGCCGCGCGGGCCCCCGACGTCATTTTCAATCGCTCGACCGAGATACGGAGCTCGACCGAGGGACGGAACTCGACCGAGGGACGGAGCTTGACTGAGCGATAGCAACCATCAGCCCAAAGCAACCCCACCTCATCAAAATGTCGGAGCAAAGAGGTAACCATTTTTCAATTTAAATGGAATTTAAATTTTTTTTTTATAAATTTA